>CAHIKZ030001580.1:530000-672500 GCA_903632075.3 Acanthosepion pharaonis | reverse complement strand
ATATAAGAAAAACAGACCATTATAATAATTTATTACCATTATAATAATTTATTTCACCAGAGCCCTTTAAAGGACGCCGGATCATCAGATAGCACTTCCAAAAATGAATGAAACGAAATATATATATATATATATATATATATATATATATATATATATATATATATATATATATATATATATATATACGGATGTAACAGCAAAATTGTTCAAATCGTGTAACAGTAAAATTGTCCAAATGTTAGATTAAGATTTGAACCCTTGTATCTTAGAAACGATTAAAGATATCTTATTGGAATTCTCCGAAGTTTTTATTACACTATTGCATTCTACCTTGAGAAATAAGAATGTATAATTACTTTCTTACTTAACAGAAGAATCATGATGAAATCGATCACAAACGAAAATGACATGTTCATCATTAATTAGTCATAGCTAAGGATCGGAAGTTCATGAAGGATTGAAATAAAGTTCAAATATGTTTATATTATTCCAGGGTCATTTTCCAAATTATTCAAGATGATCTTCGCCCTCTCTAAACTTCTAACTTTCTGTCTTGCAGTAACAAGATGCCTCACAGCTTTTTCGTACGATTTCATCTTCAAGTCTTTTTTCACTCGTCTTTCGATTGTCATATGTGAAACTCCTCCCTCACGGGACAAACTTCTTGTGGGTTGAGTTGGATCTTTTCTAATTGATCTCTTTAGCTTTAAGTTGAAATGATGATCCCTCTTCCTGTTGTGACCTGATCCTGTTTTCCTTTCAACTGTGCCCTCTTTTTAAAACTTATTCACCGTTCTCTTGATGGTTCTTGAATGGACTTTGAAGATGGAAGCCAGTGTATGAATGTTAGTACCATTAGTGAAGGTCTGAATGATTTTTTTCCTCTCACCATTGCTTAGTTGTGAAGTCAGTGGAGCATACACAAAACGATTTTAATTTGTTCTCTTTCTAGCTGAATAAGTCAAACTGTTTTTCAGTGATTCTTACGACAATTGGTATCAAGAAGATTAAACGTCTTATCTGAATGCCATAAGGTGAAACCTAGCCAGGATTTATTTATTTTACTTTTGCACTACTTAGTGTATTGAGCATTCTTCGTTTTAACTTATTAATCCTTATTGCTATTTTTTTTCTTCTCTTACCAAAGATTTAAGGTACTAGACGATTTCGTTCGCCCTCTTCAGAGGTTTTTGATTCTTTCTTTTTTCCCCCCATTTTCCTGGGATGCCAATTTATTTAAAAATTGTGCTATCCTGGTTTTGTCACCCACCGAATTTTAATAGATTTACATTTTATATATATATATATATATATATATATATATATATATATATATAAAAAGACATATCTTTACATTATTTTTAGTGGATAGCCATATTTGAGCAGACGCTCCGTTTATATATTAAACAGTATATTTATTTATTTTCGTCTACAGGCCTGAATACAAGGAATATTATTAAAGAAATATATGGGCTTTCCGATCTGCTAAAAATAATGTCTAAGTAATAAACTCTGTCAGATTAATAAATAAAAATCCATCACTTGCTTTAAAAAAGTGCTTTGTTTACGTTAGGATACGAAACTGATCAGAAATGAATATTTCGAGAGTCTGAAAAAGATTGCATTTAGAAGATACAATATATATATATATATATATATATATATATATATATATATATATATATATATATATATATATATATATATATATATATATATATATATTATAATTATTTTAAAAAATATGATTCCATCGCGACACAGAAATTACTATGTTTAGAAACTGGTCACCCGTATTTAACTTTAATTTCAATATTAATTGAAGCAACGAAATGTTTTACTCATTTATAGTCTTGAAATGGTGGTGTAATCTGGGGTTACACACACACACACACACACACACACATATATATATATATATAGAGAGAGAGAGAGAGAGAGATAGAGAGAGATAGAGAGAGATAGAGAGATAGATAGATAGGTTGTTCAATAAAACAAGGGTAAACAAAAGGCTACCAATGTACGAAAAGAATTTATTAAATATCACTTATTAACCAAAAGACAAAAATGAAGCCCGGAAATTAAGGTTATTACATACTATATAAGTACACTAGAACTCTTTCTTCTAATTACACAGGCAGACACACGCGCGTGCGCACGCACGCAAACACACACACACACATATATATATCTATGTATGTATGTATATATATATATCAAGTGTGGCCAAAACGTGGCTCGCGATCCACATGCGTCTCTTTGATCTTTAATAATACGGTTTGTGTAAATATGTTGGCTGAGTTCCTTTTATCATCACAGTTAATTTAAAACGTAAATTTCTGTAGTTCGTTACCGTATTAAATGCAATTAATATAGTTAAAATAATCCTCAGTAAAGATTTTGAAAACATTTGATATATATAAGTGTACTTTGTGATTGCTAAAACAAATAAAGAGTTTGAAAAACTGCATACATGAATAAATATTATTGCATACATACATTTATTAATATTTATATAAAAAAATTGTAGCAAAATGTGTATGTAACAAAATATATATATAAATTTTTTTTCATGGTTTGCGGTTCTCAAACATCTCATCTTTATCGTATGTGGCTCTTACATTAAGCAAGTTTGCCCACCCTGATATATATATATATATATATATATATATATATATATATATATATATATATATATATATATATATATGCAAATGTAATGAGAATGCGAAAAATGTAAATTCTAACGTTTACAGCATTAACTCAACAAAGGGCTCAATACGAAGAGTAGATTTTTACATGTGGACAAAAACAATTGCCCACTACAAAAGACTGGCAGTCAAGGCATCGAAACAAGAATGCATCATTTGTAGTGGGTAATTGTTTTTGTCCACATGTAAAATGTATAATATATATATATATATATATATATATATATATATATATATATATATATATACTCTTGCTATATGTTGTTAAAGATCTGAAGAGATATTATTTTTTATATCTCTTTTGAAATAAGGATCAAATGTTTTTCTGGGTTTACAAGCAATTTTTAAGAAAAACGTAATTCTTCGGGTGGATGATTAGCTTGAATGGAAATCGGATAAGTATAAGCAGAATGTGATTCTTGAGCGCGTTTTCGTGTGCGTACCTGTATATGTATATGTCTTAGTGAGGGAAACAAATCGTTACTTACTACTTCAATCCGAGTACGCTGCCATGTTCCTTACCAGATATAAACTGGTTGAGTTTACTTCCTTTTTTATGGAAGAGCGTACATTCCTGCTGAACGGGAAGTTATCCGGGATTGGACTTTAAATTCCCAAGGAGTCGCAGTGTGTGGTTGAGAGGATGGAAAAAAATTGTAGCTAACGTAAGGTACCCGATCAGTATCGGTTGGGTCACCACGGGGAGGGGGGGAAGATGTTGAGAGACCCGAAACCCCTAATGAACCTCGGCTAGAAGCATCACTGATGATGTGTACCAAAGCATCCAATAGATCTCTTTTTACGAAAACAATTAATTTTATTAAATAACATGGACGCAGATATTTACGAAGCTTAGAAGCGTCTGACTACCATTGCAACAACAGGGAGAGCAGATCGTGGGAAGTGAACCCACCATACCGATGAATGTTCCAGTTTGCTGTCTATCATACTACACCAGATACCAGTCAGCGGTACATACGTCCACTTACAAGTACACATATATACATGGACAATAAAAAAGTATTAAAAATATTAAACCAAGAACGTGTGTCGAGAATGTTGGGAGAAGGAATTTGTTGATGCAGAAGGAAAACATTTGGTCTTGCAATGGAAACAGAATCAGGCGTCTTGTCGAAGTGTAATTGAATTTGCTTTAATCGATTGGTCAATTGATTGATTGATCGATCGATCAGAAATTCTGTCCGGTTTTCCCAAATCTCACTTCACTTCTCACCACCTCCATCACTACATCAAAGAAAATAAACTGGCACGGGGCTAATCACGTGGTTTTGCTTTATCGGGACCGATCATGTGGATTTTGTGTGGCCCATCGGTCGACAGATTCTATTACGGTTTTGTGTTTCGGCAATTTACTTCATTGTTTTATGGGTCACGCTTCAAGGTCGTAGCACGCTGATAATATTGGTTCCATCCTGATAAACAACGTTCGACATAATTACAGCTAAAAGTGATTCTAATTCTCATCGAATACCCCACTAGGTTTACACTGTGTTAAACTAAAGCAAGCATAGTAAATACGAACACAAACCACATTTAAATGCAATATTTCGCGCGATCTTCATTCTGTACTAAGCACCCTGAGTCAGACGTGGCTAAGATAAGTAGATATAGATGAAAAAAGATATAAAATTAATATTATGTCACCTTACTCTATGAGTGATATCGGTATCATGTAACCAGTACTACCTGCCGTGTGGTCAAGTCGTCAGCGACTAAAGTTTGTTGTCTGCGTGTGAAACTCTCAGTTAGGATGTAGTTTTGTGTCTCTTTACATCTTTCGAATATATATTCTGAAGGATGGAATTGTCAATGTTCTAATATGAGTTTTTGATTGGCGACGTCCAATCCGTGTTGATGGCGAGGAGAACACACAGAAAAATCACGGGAGTGTAGCCCACTTGGGTTGAGGATGTTGTTCTAGATTCCCTCGCCGGTTCTTTGGTTTTTAGTGGCATCTAATTCTTCTGGTATCAAACAACGAAGTCTGGTTTTGGTGACAACTGCTTCTTCTAACGGCAAACAGCTAAGACTGGTTTTGGTGACGTCCGATTCCTCAAGTGATGGTGTTGAATGCAGAACTTCTACATTCAACACCATCACTTGATAAGGCACCAGAAGTGTTGAAACAAAATGGCTATTTTTGTAGTGATTTTCTAACACATTTATGTTATAATTTTCGAAATAAAATAATTATATATATATATATATATATATATATATATATATATATGGCGTGACAATATTTGGTGGCACACTTAAGAGGATCCCGCGGTACATTCACGTGCTGCGTTACGGCACTTGAGAATCACTGCATTAACCGCATATCTTTATAATATGTATTGGTTTAACAATCGGCCAACTCTTATAATTTATTGATCAATCATATTTTTATTTGTCCCACAGTTTGTCGTTATTTGTGTCCATAACAATCTTAATAAATATTATTGCATATCATAACTGAAAATTAATCTCTTACGTGTTTGACATATAATGGCTATGGCTTTAATTTTTTATCATTTGTCTGTGAATTTGGTTTCAAGTTTTAAATCATTTAACTGTGAATATTATGCTGCAAAGTTTGCTAAAGATTTCAGGAACGGATAAAAGCTTCCAGCTGAAAAATCTGTCTCCAGAGTTTGCTGAAATTGTTTAACTAATCCCACCTTTCAAAATGAGTATTCCTAAGTTGGGTCCTTTAAATACTGATTTCGTGAAGTTGTTCAAGCCTAGAACCTTTATGCAGTCTCTGGTAGGCAAATTTAATTGGTAGATTAATGCTTACTCTGACATCGTAGGTCTTTTATCGAGCCCAACTTCGTACAGTCATATCACGCTGAAATATCTATCATTCAATCTCTAAAGTTAAGCATTATCGAACATAGATGGAAACACCGAGTATTAAGAGTGTAAGCTCGAATAAAATATCACCACAGTAATGCTGTGTTGTGTTAAAAGATGATAATGCGTACATCTTATATCTCCTTGATGAAAGAACGTCTTTGTTAACGGCAAGGGGATACGGTCTTTAAAATAAGCCGCTTCAAACTTTAGTACGGGCTTCGATCACTAATTGTACAAAAAATGAAAAAAAAACCCCAAAAAACAAAACATTATAGCGTATATACTCGGGTACAGTGCAAGTTTTTATACTCAGTTTTTACGCAAAATAGTTGCCCTATACAGAGGTAATTTTTTTGAAGAGGTTAAAAGTTATGCATTTCCAGTGACCAGTTGCAGTATACTTAAAATCAAATCTTAAAATCTCGAAATTAGATCAAATTATACCGCTTAAAATACCTTAATGAACAATTAACATTGTTCCTCCAACTTGCGTTCATATTCTTCTGCATGTGGTTACATCGCCGAGGTATTGCTTTTCCAACGACATTTCTTTTGTCTGATACGTGTCCATATCGTATATCCACGTATCCGTATCGTATATCCACGTATCCGTATCGTATATCCACGTATCCGTATCGTATATGTTTCAGTTGTGCTCTTTATTCTGTCTTCCGCATCTTATTCCATATAAATTTTAATGCTGGTAGCTTTCTTTACGGTATACGGTTATATGTATGGAGATGTAGCCGAACGTTCGCTTTCCGACCATGAAACTCAGGTTCGAATCTCACCATGATCGATTTATCAGCAATGTGACTTGCTGATGTTATCCCTGAGTTCGATTTCTTTGGTAAATGCCTGAAAACCACATCACGGGTTGAATCAAGCCTTGTAAGTGAAATTGGGTAGACGGAACAATTTTGGAACCGTCGATGGTTGTGCTGGCACGAAGTCATAAGTCATCGTGACTGAGGGTTTGAGCGTAATGGCCTTGTTCAGACTTTTGATCACACTAGATAATACGCTCTCTCCCAGAAACTCTAAGGACCGCTCAGCATAGTTGAAGCATAAACCAAGTGTGCTCTGTGGGTGTTGAACAAACACAAATGTTCCTGAGCAAGGCGCCTGCAACAGGGATTGGATAGCCGCACTAGTAAACAGGCATACTCGGATACAAGCGGCCACAACAACAACAACAACAAAAGTTATATATAATATGAATATATAATAATATGAATAAAAAAAATTGAGAAGCATTATAAAAAAAACAACATTCGTACGTGTATTGAATAGTGTTGTTATATCTGATCTGGGGATCCTATCGTGAATTTTGAGATTCTTGACAAAATCCAGAGAAGAGTCTGCAATACAATCGATCAGGACCAGGAATCTCGTCTCCAGTCTCTTTCTTACCGACTTGACGTGGATTCCCTCTGTTTTACAAATAATTTCATGCTAACTGCTCTGATATGCTTTTTCCCATAGTACCCCAACTACATGTATATAAGCGTGTTACTAGATTTTCAGGTAGGTCCCACCGTTTTACTGCTGCAGCCGCCACTTCTACTCTAACAGATTTTTTCTCGCACTCCCCACCTGTGGAAATCCATTCTGATGTCTTGTTTCTTTGATGAGTTCAATCTTCAAAAATTTAAAAGCAACGTCAATGGCCATCTTCTGTCTTCTTGAATCCTCTCCCTTTTTTGTCCTTTCCTCAACACTCCCTATTCTCAGTCATCTCATTCTCTTTCACTTTCACTTTCACTTTCATTTCTATTCTGTTTTTCTTTTTTTCTCATCTGTGGAACTCCCTTTCGATATCTTGCTTCTTTGATAACTAAAACCTTCGAAAATGTAAATGCAACGTCAATCGTCATCATCTGTCTTCTTGAAGTCCGTTTCTTTTTGCCCTTTTCTCAATCCTTCCCATTTTCAATCTTCTCATTCTCATTTATTTTCACTCACTGTAACCCCCTACATTCTAGTGGTATTGTTGCGTTTCTTGAAGTGAAACAATTAAAAACACCCCATTATTTATATATAAATTATCTACAAACTATTACGGTACATGATAGAGGAAGAAATTATTTACAATATACCAAAGAACATATTTCTTACTGAACATTTATTAACTATACAGGAATTAATTATTTACAATACAAAAATGCTATTTATTTGCTATATGTCCGGGATGATCTCCAGTACTGCAATATTTGATCACGGTAGGCCTACTACTATTGCTCAGAACCTGGGATCGAATTCTTCACGAGCTATATGATAAAATAAGGTTTGACATAAAAAAATTCAGGAGTTGTAATATGCATGAAGTCGACTTATACACGAGCATATACGATAAGTATTGTAATCTATTTGACATAATGTTTGTTCAAGGAGGTTGAACTCCATAACACCATCATCACCTTGACTTTTGTAATCTTCGGTGTGATCCGAATGCAGAAGCCATACTAAATCTCCTCCATAACGGTCTATCAACGGCAGCCATTAGCAATTCTGTTATAGTCATACCTGTCCATTGATATTGTCCAACCAGTTTTGACGTCCACTTTCAACGGTGTCTTCCATGGTGGTCTTGCACAGTCTGTCGTGACTTGTAAAATATCCAAACCACTTCATTTTTCTCCGTTTGACAGTGGCGAGAAGAGGTTCCTGGTGGCCTACAAAGCTTTCAACACTTTTCCCGCACAAACTCATTGGTTTTATGCTCCCAATAGAAGATACCAATGAGTTTTCTCATGCATTTGTTTTCAACGCTTGGACCCTTTTCTCTGTTTTTGTCAATAATGTTCACGTTTCACATCCATATACGAGAATGGAGACTACCAGCGATTTGTACAGTTTGTACGTTGAAAGCTGATTTTACTCCTCCATATTCAATTTGGCCATCGCTGTCACCGTAGTATTAAACTGTATATAGAAAAAGATTATGAATTTTTAAATATGTACATGAATTTTTAAATATGCGTTAGAGATACTTTATTCAAATTTTTATGTCACAGGGTCAAATGAAAGAAATCAGGCGTGGGATGTCGTTTTGCACTATTCTTAAATTTCTAGAAAGTCCTCTATACCTTGAAAATAAGCATTCTAACTGGTTTGCCTTTGGATCGAACACCGACACCAGTATAGAAAATACGTTTCCTTTTTTTTTTCTAATTTGTTTATAATATTTGTGGGTTTGCCAATCGATGTGTATTTTCTACATATGCCACTTTTCATGTTGACCTACACTCCTCATGCGAATATATTTTTTATTAAAGAATATTGATTTCCGATAATTTGGTAGTATAATTAAAATTAGAACAAATTTAAAGTGAATGCAGTTATCTGCTTGAGGGTCGTTATTGACCGCTTTATGGTGTTAGTGGTATGATAATCAAACTAGATAATTAATTGTGAGTTCGATCATTTCCGAATGTTCCATACTTATAGCCTTGTGCCAAAACTAATTGAAGCTCATTAAATAAAAAAAATAATGAGCTTATTTTTTTTCCTTCTATACTGAAAATCTTATTTTTCTTTGATTGACAAACATCAAATCCTACGAAATTACAGCAAGTTTAAATGCTGCAAATCGTGGTCGTATTAGAATGGTAAAATTAACCGTTTCCATTCAGGAAACATTCGATGTTTATTGAACGAACAGTTAATGTTACTGTCGGGTGACATTGATAAAATCTTATTAAAACCATTTTTTTCGGAAAATGTCAAGTTCACTAAATGTTATAGTCATTTTATCTTTGGTCCTCTTGGTTATATTATTATTTTCTCTTCTCGTTCAATGATCGCGAAAAAGTCAGTCAGTTATGTGCCATGCGTGATACACGCTTAGGCGATCATGTATCTTTCAATACATGACTGACGAAGCAGATTTTTTCCTCGTGGTAGTTTGCCATTTCTTTCTGCGGTAGACCAATTGCTATCCAAGGCTACAAAACCCTATTTACTCATAACTAGGAAGAGAAGAAGATTCATATCTTTCCCAAGGGTATTAGCACGTAAGTGAATGTAATGGATTCAACTGGAATTCGAACTCGGCTCACCGACTCCTCAAACTGAGCTGTTATCCATTAGTCCACCGAAGAAGTGGTGAAAGAAAATGGCACGTATACATGTGCGGTTGCGTGGTTGAATAAATTTATGTACACATATCTAAATATTGACTTTGAAATTCACTTAAATATGCTACAAACTTGTTTCACATCTATCTATCTATCTATCTATCTATCTATCTATCTATCTATCTTTATATATATATATATATATAAATATATATATATATATATATATATATATATATATATATGTGTGTGTGTGTATATATATATATGTATACGGAGAGAGGCAGACAGACAGTGTGAATCTGTCAAGGTAATCAATAGTTGTAACAGATTTTATTTGTAAGTTAGACATGGAAGTACTCTGTCACCTATCCATTTTCGTTTTTGTTAATGGATGTAGAATGCCACCGACAAGATATTCATTATCATGATATTTGGTCAGAGGTAATATTCAAGGAAGAAGTGAATTCATGCCTTTCCACAGGAATTAGTAGTAAACAATCACAAGTGGCCTCAAGCGAAATTCGAACGTGGTTCGTCGATTACAGTATCCGTCCTGATAACCGTTACTCTACCTCGTATCCTCCCACTCGCGCATCACACACACACACACACACACACACATATACACACACATATATATATATATATATATATATATATATATATATATATATATATATATATATATATATATATATATATATATATTGTGAATGGGTGACTGATTTTTTTGTCGGCGAGGAAAATGAAGAATTTTGAACAGTCTCTTGTAATATGCAGGTTATATCGGACCAATACCGGAAATGAAATATCTTCTTTCTTGATTAGCCCAAGGGGAAATAAATTAGCCCACTCAGGAAAGTTCCCTTACCAACCAATAATCGATTTGTATCCATCTGAATATTTGTTCTTGATACAATAATAAAGATCAACATGATAAATTATAAAACAATTGCGGTTTTCGATGCCTTTCGTCTGCTCAGATTTACGTTGGCTGAATCAACCCGAGTTCATGCATTTTCTTTATAACAATCTTCACTGTTATGAATTTGACGGTTTTGAAACTATCTGTCCATATATATATATATATATATATATATATATATATATATATATATATATATATATATATATATATATATATTGAGTCTACAGAGTAGTATATTGATAAGCTATTTTGTTTGCAGTAGATTCTCACCAAATACATTACGAATCAAACATACGTATCAAATTATGCTGAATTATACCTACAAACGTCCTACTTGATTTTGCAACTGAGATCAGGCTAAGTCGTTTGTATAAATGAGATGCGTATCGCATATCCTTTCTGTGCATTTGCAAGAATAACAATATATTTTCCAAAATAGCAAGTAATTTTTCCGAAATAGCTAGGTATTTTCTAGAATAGCGTTCCATTTACAAAAATAAGTATACATTTTCCAGAATAACGAGTCTGTACAATTAGAATGTCAGGTAACTTCTAATTCAAGTAAGTAAACTATCAAGAAAATGCCAAAAAACAAACAACCACCACACCACGTAAAATAAATCTCTCACAATAACGACAGAAAGTGAAAGGAAATTTAATTTTTGCAAATAAAAAAATGTCTTTATACAGAGTATTCTCCAGATGTTCGGGAAATTTGAACCGATTCAATACTTTGTGTCTATTAAGTTATACCGTATTTCTCTTGTTTGGCCGGAAATCTGGTACATTTCGCGAAATCACATCCCCACCCCAAATGTAAAAAAATACATTTTCTATGAATTTTATCTTTGCTGAAACATTTCATTCATTAAATTACACAGACTTGCAGAGACCCCATCATATCCTCCATTTTTTTTTCTATTATCTCTATGTATAAAGTTCCAGAAAACTATAACACGAGCACGGGAGTAAAACTGTTTAGACGGAACTGTTCGGAAGCATTCGATGCTTATGCTAGTCACAAGTCATTATGGCCGAGGGATGGAGCGTACGGACCCCGTTAAAAAAAGAACTGTTGACCACGAGAGATTCCGCGGTCTGTCTCAGAAACCGTAACTAAGGTCTGCTTAGCATAATTGTAGTACGAAATACAGGTTGCTTCTGTGGTGTTGAATAAATACAAATATTCCTGTACAGATATCTGCACAACAGGTGTTGTTGGAAAACGAATAACCGGCCGTTATACACACACACACACACACATATATATATATATATATATATTAAGACATTTTTTATGTTTATTCGTTCTTTTTTATAGATACAAATATTTAAGTCAATGGTCTGTTTGTAATAAACCGCATTAAACAACATCTACCGGCCTGTATGTCTGAGAAATTTTCATTCAGGCCGGTAAATGTTGTTAATACTGTTTATTATAAACAGAGCGTTTACTTAAATATTTGTATCTATAAAAAAAAAAAAACGTATAAACATAAAAATGTCTTAAAAAATAATTGTCGGACTTTGCCCATTTCATAATATATATATATATATATATATATATATATATATATATATATATATATATAACCTAACTCCCCAAAAATAATTACTTGTATATCCTTTAGACTCAGGTAATGCTCTGCGATGGAACGGCTAAGGGTCAAAAAGCAGTCGTAGCTCATGGGTCACTGTTCCGAGGTTATCAGAATACTTGGATGAGTATCACGGCGGAACTGAGTGAGTAGCGGCGCTGTATCGAGTCTAGTTTGTCTTCTTCGTCACCGAGGCCCGTGGTATAGTTGGTATGACGTTTGCGTTGTATCGAAACGGTATGGGTTCGATTCTCTCTAGTGGATACGCAATGCTTATGAGTCCCAGATATGACGAAATTGCTGTCCAGTGCTTTCTGCATTCTGTTGACAATTATTCTAGGCTCGACGAATTACTATATAGTTATCCTATATCCCCAAAATAATTATGTATATATATATATATATATATATATATATATATATATAAATAAAATCGAGAAACTCATTTTCTTGAAAATTGCTTTAATAGAAGGATTTTATAAATTTCACCCAGTATCACTGGGTACTCGGTCAGTAAATGGCGAATCTTTCCCATAAAGAAATGACTAATATTGAGAGCACCATTAGTGTGAGGTACTATGGTCTCCGTCTTCCTATACACATCACATCTGGCGCCTTTCTTTGTAAACTCTTGGAACTATATTTCTTTGACCCACGCGTTGAAGATGTGACCTTCCTGGGAAGTAGGTGAACTTCACCATTACTCCCTATGTTTGTTTTCATCCCTCTCAAAGTCATTTAGATTTTGTTTTATAGATAACACAAACCGTCTTTCATGTGTACGGTTTTTGATTAAAAGTCGACAAGGAAAAGTAGAATTTATAAATGACGTTAATGGGTCAATTCGTCCAAGCAGACGCGTGGAAGTTAATGCTTAATGTTGGGAAAACTGTTAAATTTTTTTTTTGTTTTAGGTTTAATTTTGAAGCTATCAAAATCACAACTATAATTTACGGCAATATGTTCGTAATGAAGGTCTCTTAATATAAAATCTCTAAACATAAAAGTATATATATATATATATATATATATATATATATATATATATATATATATACATATTAGTGAATATACGTAATATCCAAGGTCAATAGAACGACTCGGAATATACTCAGCATCTGAAGATTTATTTTAGTTTTAATCATTTCAAGTCCACGATTTGATTTCTTGGTGGCCGTAGAAAATTGATCTCAAATTACCAAAATTTTCTTTCAAATAATTTATATTTTCCCAAGTAATTTCAATCTTATCATGGAAACCGATGGAGATATTAGCCATTAGAGGTCCCAAACAACTACCCATCGTGCATGCATCGATCTTCCGACACATTCAATTGTTGAAGCTGAAGGAGAAATACTTTGTAACCATCTTTCTTCATCAACTCAACAAAAACAACCTCAGGAAACGATAGAGGCTTTACGGAGCCACGATATAAAAAGTACGTGCTAATATCAATGGTTTCATCAAGCGGACATTTGTAAAAAAGCTAGATATATCAAAAGAACTCAGAACTCAGTGTCAATGGTGGGTCCCAGTTTGCGCATAAATTACACAAAGTGGAACGAGTCTGGCACACAATACCCCAAATAGAAATCTAAAACCAGATCAAGAACCTCAATAAGCCATTCAGCCAATCTATGCTGGACAGAACCCACCATAGACAAAATAGACCTGAGTGAAATGTCCAATTTGCGAATTTTTGGTAACCCATACATCCTTGTACGTTGGGAACCAACAGGTCGAATATTAGCATGCACCTCATTAGACAGGAACATTTTCGTATTAAGTTCTAATAATCTCTTCTGTAGTCTAATTTGCGTCTTCAAGGTGTCATCACAAGTAACGTCACCTAGTTTCTGAAGTTTACTTGTGTCTATTACGCCTTTCACCTTTCTAGGCTTCAACAGATCCAAAAACGAAATAAATAAATATGTGTGTGCGAATGAGTATGTATTTATGTGTGTGCTTAAATAATAAATCATTTGTACTTTTACCGCTAAGCTGGTGTTTCTCGTGATGAAAGAAAAGAATGAAAATGAGTAACTTTGAAAAAAATCGTCAATATATATTCCGTATCTTTTCCCTATAATTCTTTGTTCACATCGAAAGTTAGTTATAGATTCTGCAAGTTTTTCTGTATTGAATTTAAGGTAAATTCTCATCTTATTTTCCGAATGGCTCTGATGAAGCTCAGAAAGGCAAAACGCGTAAGCAAATCTAATTTCAATGAAACGGTTTTCAGTTTGTCATATTTCTTCAAATACACACACACACACACACACACACACGGGTACACACATACACACACACATATATATTATTATGATTATAATATTACATTATTTTTATCATAAGTTATATATTATTATATAAAAAAGAGAGAGTGATTGAGAATGTAACAAAGGAGAAAATGAAATTAAACATTGGACAGATTAAAAAAATATAAACCGTGAGTCGCGATCCGTCTTGGGCTCCTAATTATGTGCCGGCCGCTTTCCAAGGCATGCAGCAATAAACGACATCATCAGAAGAGGTCTGGATGCAGCTGAGCTCCCTTTCCGAATTGAACCCGTAGGCCTCGACCGCGGTGATGGAAAGTATCCGGATGGCATTACCATTTTCCCTTTTAAAATAGGGAAGTAGTTGATTTGGGATGCGACTTGTACGGATAAATTTTCGACCTGTTCGCGGTTGAGCCGTGGGGTCTATCACTCGGGACGAGGAGATAAAAAATAGTTAAATATTCTTCTTTTGCTGATAGATTTTCTTTTACTCATGTGGCAGAGGAGACTTCTGGGGTTACTAGCCCTCGTTCTATGGCGTTCCTTTGGGGGATTGGTGGGATGGCGTCTCGATTAAGGGACGTGCCTCGCGAAACAGAGTGGCTCTTGCAGCGCGTCTCACTGGCAATAGTACGATCTAATGCTTTCTCCATCATTGCGGCTGGCAGACGATAGCAAAAAACAAACAAACAAAAAAAAAACAACAAAAAAAAACAAAACAAAACATTTTGTTTATAGTTACTTCAAACTTTTTTTCAATAAATTCCTTTTCAATATTTTTTTTATAAAAAAAGAGTGCGTTAACATCGATTCTTTGGAATGATTACTAATATTTGAATAAATAAGCTCTACCATCAAGATTATACAAAGCAGAACGTAATTCCTCGGCGGTATGACATACTGCTGTAAAAAAAACCCAACAAAAAACAAACCTTTTCTTACTAGTTAAGGACTACTTATACAGTGAACAGAAATGTCAGTACTTTATGGATAAGATTAAATATTTAGGTCAGATAATCGACGAAAAAAGACGACGACCAGATCCTGCTAGAGGAAGTACTATTAAAGACATGTCAACCCGACAAATTTGGGAACCTTACAATTATTTCTCGGATTAGCTTATTATTATAATATTTATATATTTATTATTTATTATAATATTTATGTGTTTATGTAAAAAATGCGAGCACCTCTGAATAATTTACTTAAGATGTGTATGAAATGGAATTGGTCGGCGGAGTGTCAAAAAGCTTTTGAAGGAATTAGAAAACTACTAACTTCATAGTTATCGCTAACACCTTACGAACTGCGGCGACAGATAATAGTAGCGAGCGGTAATATGTCATGAATTCGAAAACGGCACAGTATAAGCAGTCGCCCACGCTTCAAGGTGTTTGACAAATACGGAAAAATGCTACAGTCATATTGAAAAGGAAGCGCTTGCTATAATTTTTGCTGTACAGAAACTTCACAGGCTGATATTAGGAAGAAAATTCATACTGAAAACCGATCGTAGTCCATTATTATTATTACATTTAGCTCTGAGAAAGGGATTCCCACTGCAAACAGACGACAGCGTTGGGCTACGATTTTATTAGGCTATGATTTCAAGAGGGAATTTCTATCATCAAAAAATTTGGGACACGCAGCTGGATTGTCCAGATTGATATCAAAATGTAAAGAAGGTTTTGAAGATACTGTGATTGCTTTGCTGGAATTTGAAATCGAAATTAAAATCCTGGTGTGTTTCACTATTAAACAATTTCCAGTCACGATAGACGATACCAAAATTAATTCTAAAATGGATACGTTTATTTAAAAGAAAGAAAAAACTATGAATGACGTTAAGTCAAAATAGAGTAAAACTAAAATTAAACATGTTAACAATAACACAGCATTTTCTATTTGTGATGGAGTACTTTCGTGAAGCGTAGTATTTCGTTCTCTGTCTGTTCTACAAATAGTTTCATGGAAATTGTTCCGAGGAGCTGCATTCGCTGGTTCACAGACGTCATGAGTTCCAGCGCCTTACGAGGCTGGCATCCCGCTCTCACCCCTTCACTGTCGAAACTCCTAAATGTAGCCGTCTCTTCTACTCTAATAGCTTCATGTCTCGCACCTCTCGCCTGTGGAACTCCCTTCCCTATTCCTGTTTCCCTGTGAGCTATAGTCAATCGACATCTCCAGTTGCCTTGATCTATCCACTACCCTCATCCTTTCTTCTATCACTCCTATCTGATCTTGCTCTAAACTTTCTGTAACCCCTTGCGTCCTAGTGGCTTCCCGCCTTGCTTGGGGTGAAATGCTTAAAAAAAAAATTTTGAAACAATTCCCTGTAGGACATCCATGGAATAGTCAGAATAAAATCCGTGATGAGAAACTACGTTTATTGACCAAAGTTGGACAGAGATATTTAAAATACAGTTAGAAAATGTAATAATCGTAATTCAGCAGAAAAACCATCATCTTATCATGGCCGAGATGGGTGAAAACGTAATCCAAATGAAACATTGGAAGTGAAGCTAGGTCGGAAGAAACTGCATATCTAAAATGAGGGTGTTGTGGAGTTGAACACACCTATCCAGAATATGACTTAGACTCGTCCACATATATACTGACGCCGAGTATCGTCAGGAGAGAGTTATCGCTCGAGGCCCAATGACCGGGAGGAGCGTGTCTCAGTTTTTCGGCAGTTGGGGCCGTTCCTGGTGGATTCAACGCGCTTAATCTTAATTGTAGAATGAAATACCGTCCTGGACCCCAAGCTAGACAGGAAGATGTGAGGATCTAGTGGGAGGTCGGGCGATCGTAGCTTGGTTAATCTTATCGGCGAGTATGGTCTCGTTGATAGATACCGGGTCGATCGCCCTGAGTGGGGAGATGTAGAAATGAGCTCATAAGTGGCCGTCTACCCGGATGGCTAGCTACCCGGATAGAACGTTAGTCAGAAGCACTGATATAGATCTACTAGATTGTCCCACGTTCCACTGGTTAGGCTATTCGAACCATGGACTCATCTATGCCCGGGTAACGTTAGATCGTAGGCCTAGAATGGCTGGCTACTGGAAGTTCAATCTGTCTTTACTGTTAATTCCATGAAGAGCTAATTACTGTAGTGAAGCGGGAATTAGTGGGGGCGGTTATCGAGAATAAGGATAGGTTTACTTCCTTCACCACCGTGTTTAGCAAACGACTGGCACTAGACAAGGCTAACAAGGTGAAGGCACTTAAGGATAGTCTTTCCCGGGCGCAGGCTGGAGGAATCCCCTAGAGATAGCTCTAGCTAGAGAGGCCCTGCGGCGTTTGTCTAGCAAGTGCTACATGGGTCAGGTAATTAGACACAAGTTAAGCAAGATCTCTTCCTAAGCTCTGAAAATAGGCGCAGAATTGTGCAAGGAAGAGATCCGCCGAGGTTCCGTTCGATACATTTGAGAGGTCAAAAGCCCGGAGGGGCGTACTCTGAGGTCGACTGACGACATGTGTGAGGCGTTTCGGTGGCATTTCGTGAGCCGGTTTACCAAGGAGCCTGCTCTCTGTGACGAAGCTATTTGGCTGACTTTCTTCGGCTTTCGACGACTGAAGCGGCTAGCTGCGAAAGGGAGTTCACACAGGGTAAGGTCTACGCAGCAGTGAAGAAGGTCAGCAGAGGCAAGTCGCCGGGTCTGGATCGTTTGCATTATGAATTGTACTTGAGGCTGTTGCACAACTTTGTCCCGATTTTGACTGTCGTGTTCAACAACTGGTTCCTCCAGGGTTGCGTCCGCTGTTGAAAAAGGGCAAAGGTGTTGGGTGGGATTTAGACGATTACAGGCCCATAACTCTTAAAGATTTTGGACAAGATCCTGACGGAGCCTTTGCAATGAGTTACCAAGATTCTGTTGAGACATGAGCAGACGTGCTTTGATGGACTAAACAATTCAGAGCAACCTGCGTCTAATCCGCACAACCCTAGAGGGTGTAAAAGACCACGAGCAAGCCGTGCTGGTCAATTTTGATCAGTCCAAGGCATTTGATAGAGATGACCATTGCTATCTGGCTGCTCTCCTGAAGACCGTCGGATTCAAACACGACTTCTACCGGGGGATTAGCCTCTTGTATCGCTCCTCCAGTGCTGTGGTGCAGGTGAACGGATGGCAGTCGTGCGCTTTTGCGCTGTCTCGGTCGATTTATCAGGGTTGTCCATTGTCGCCCCTATTTTAGGCTTTGGCGTTGGAGCCTCTCCGACGGCTAAGGGACAGGGCATTCAGTCCGGCTCTTTGTGAAATCGCTGTCCCTGGTGGGGATCGAGCCAGGGTTTCCGCGTACGCCGATGACGTATCTACTTTCGTGAAGTCCCGCAACGACATTGAGGTCGAAGTGAAGGCGCTTGATCGGTACGAAAAGGTCACAGTCAAAGATTAACTGCGACAAGTCTTCCGGCTATATTATTCCTACTCTACTATTCATGTCTAAAGAAATCTTGTCTTAGGTAATTTTCCTTTATTACTGTTCTAGCTAGTTCTGTTTCCATTGAGTATATCTGTACTCACCAACCCAGGGATTACACTCACAGTTACTATGCCAGAAAATTTTCGCTGTAATACTCTAGGATTAAAGCGTGGGTTACTGAAGAAGGTAAGACAGCACAATAGCATATAGGTGATAGCAACAGCAAAGACGTGACATTAGTTCGACTGTAAATAATGATAATTCCTCATCGCAGAAAAGGAGAGTGAAAAAGAAAAACGTGGTACATAAAATAACAAGGTCTTTAGTCGTATAATTTTTTAGTTACTAATGAATTAATGAACGACAATGAAGAGAAACTGGTACAGAGAATGTAAGTTTTGAATAGCAACTGAGGGGCTCTTACTATGCATAGTAGAAGTAAACGATCAGTAATAATGTTTTTCTCACCGGTAAGGAGTTCAACTGTGAGACGGTAACTACAGCGAATTTCGATCTGCGCATGAAACTGGCAGTATAGAGAGGAGGGGATGACAAGGCATCTCCAGGCGGATGGCTTTCTAGACTGAAGACAACGGTTACCCTGATGGAATTAACACCTGCGCGTCCGTGATCAAGGCGGGCCTTCATGTTGAACCCTTGAATGTGGTTTGACCTCGAGAGAATTGCATCCGGCAAGGTCTACTTTGAACTCGACACGTCAATCTGATTTTCTTCGTCGATAACCGCTACGCAACGCGCACATCTTATATATGTCATATGGGTGCAGATAAAAAAAAAACAAAAACAAAAAAAAAAACAAAGTAAAAAAAACAAAACAAACAAACAAAAAACGCGATAGAGTTGGTTATACCGTGCTTTCAATGGCGAAGTAAATGTTCAAACACCTGGTCACGCAGTATTTATATATCACACAGTATATATTCTTAGACCGAGGAAACAATTATCGAAAAATATGCACGATACTAAAACAGAGGTATTTTCGTTTTTTAGTGAAAAATAATTAAAACTTTGTGAGCGCGAGTAAAAGGAAAAGGGTTGTTGTTTCCCTATAACATGGAAAAAACCTCCCCCACCATTATCGTTCAATTCTATGCAATTTGGAAACAATACTCCCCCATTATCGTCCGGATTAATGCAACGTCAAGACAGTATTCTTTTTATGTATGAAGCAGATATTTATCAGTGCTTATAGTAAATGATTTTTAATGTGTAGCTTAGATGTGACACAAAGCCGAAAGAGTGGAGCACCAAATGAGAATCGAAATCACTTAGTTGTAACTGATCCTGCAAGATAAACTTGTTAACCATTACACCACGTCGAACTACCCAAGAGTAGGCGTATTCAAGGAATATGAAAAAAATCAATTCTTCTAGTTGTGTCAGATATCTCTCTTTATAAACCCATTTCTAACTCTACAAAATATTCATAATTAAAAAATGGATTTCTTTTCAAAAATCGCCTATGACTAGAAAATGAGAATATTCAATCAAAATCCATTTGAATCCCAACAAGAAAGCTCTGTTTTCACTTTTTGCGCAAACTAAAAGAAAACCCAATGCTCATCCGCGTGTTCCAAGCGAGTATTTCCTTTCGCCGCTCTGATTTTCACCTTCAAATGAACTCTATCTCCCGACCTTGTAAACCAATTACAACGAGCGTTTCGATAAAAATAAGTGGAAATGATCTTATTAGAGTCAGTTGCGAGTTTAGCTATATTTTCTATTTCGTAGCAATTTAACTATTAACTGTTTGAAATCCAGGCAGTCAGTTCAGAGTGAAACCCTTCATTTACTATGAATAGCGATGATAAAACCTTTACCGGAATAAATTTGACCTAATCTATTAAGAAATTGTACGTCCTTGAATTAGTATATTTTTGTTGTTGGGGTAAATTTTCAATCAACTTATGAAGCATAAGAAATTTGAATTTTGTCCACAGGCAAGATTATCGAGAATTGCTCGGAACAAACTAGTCTTTTAAGATAATTATTAATCATACTCTTAAAACATTTTACAACCGTTAAATAAACGGCGTGGATTGGAAATACAAAGATTAATTACGGGTGGGATTTGGACAAGATTTCCTTATGCATGTGTGCATGTCTTTTACTGCCATCACGTTTACCGGTTTGTTTGAACGATAGATGTCGCTTAATGAAATGAATTAAGTCCGATAATTATGTTAATATATTTATTGTTTATACGTTATTTTTATAGATACAAATATTTGAGTAAATGCTCTGTTTATAATGAACAGTATTAACAACATTTATCGGCATGAATGTCTGAGAAATTTCATAGAAAATATGTCCCCCGACAGTTAAAAGCAGTAATTCGACCATGCAAACCAGGCGCTTCCTCTGTAGCTAATGGTATAGCACGTCAGGCTATATGACGGTTCCGTGTATGATACAGGTTTGATTCCTGTCGGGGGACACATATTTCCTATGAAATTTCTCGGACATTCGGGCCGGTAAAAGTTGTTAATACTGTTTATTATAAACAGTGCATTTACTGAAATATTTGTACCTATAAAAATAACGTATAAACAATATGGTTATTTTCCAAGCGTAGCTTAGATGTGGCACAAGGCCGAAAGTATAGGTCACCTAGTGAAGATCGAACTCATCTTTCAGTTGTCATTGATCTAGCGAGACAAAATAGTCAAATCGTTTCGGGCGAATGAAGCTAGTAGATCTTAACGAGGATATTTCTCTTTTGAACCTGGTGGACTGGCGCTACAGAATCATAAAAAAAGAACTGTTCCAAATTATAGAAAACACATCACTCAGAAACTTTCAACAAAAGCAACAACTAGACTGGATATCGCCTGTGTCTTGAGGAGAAAAGTAATTACATTATCAAGATGCTGACGTTCCACACTACTTCAAACAAAAGTTTAGGAAGGAAACCCCTATCAATACTCGGAAGTAGACTTTAAAAATGCTATAATAAAAAGATTTTATAAATTTCAACCGAGGGTAACATTGGCTGCCGAGTATTTACAGATAAGGAAACGGCTAATATTATTGCCAATATTAACTTCTATAGAATCAGTTATTTTATTGTCAGTGTCTCAGTGCCAGAGATTTAAAATATTACTGATGTAAAATATTTTACATCTCTCACCTCATCTGTCGCTCAGCTTGCGCGATGCTAATATTTTTATACACAGGTATATGTTAACAAATTGCTAGGCTCACAGAAGTTTGTCTGCCGTTTTGACTCCTTTGTTCTTGACCCTTGTAACTCGCATTGGTGTCATGTTGGGGAAGGATCACTTTTACACAATGGTTGAACCCTGCAGAGATTCACATAATTGAGATTCTTCTCTGCGCATTATAAATGCTCGATCCGATGCACTTCTGATAAATTAGTTAAGCATATTCATGATCAGATGCTGGGTCTTCAAAATTCTTTTCTTCCGTATGGAGTAAGTTAACCTATTGAGTTGTAACCTAGAAAAGGTTACTGAAGGAGGAATAACCAAAACGGAGGTTGGAAATGAAATGGTAATCTTTATAACACCAACAAAATACAATACTCGCCAGAGGCGTGAAGTAGGTAAACCACTGCTAGTGGTGGACTACTTAGACAACATATTACGCCCATTTACAATAGTGTCCAACGTATTTATGAGGATGAGTTCATATCTAATAATGTTCATAGGTACGGTATATAACACTAACTTTTATAAGAATACAAAATTTAATAAATATATATATATATATATATATATATATATATATATGAATGTAGATATTAGAATACGAATATTTAATATAAGTATATAATATATATATTTCTGCATATATATATATATATATATATGATAAGATAAAGGACAAATTGGAAGCATGTAGCAGGCTAACATGATTCACACTTACTAAAACTTCATTAGATAAATTTATGATGAAGCTTTAATAAAATTGAAACATGGTAGATTGATAAACGTTTCCTATTTGTTTGTTATCTTATTATTCGGTCGGATTCCGATCCATATTTTATCTGTACTTGATCCCTACTTATCCTTGGAAACGTGAATTATGAATTTTTGCAGTGCCTTTAAAACCCAGTAATTTTAAAAATAAGTTACTCCCAAATTCGCTTGAACATGAAATGGAACTAATGTCTTTAATTTAATTACAAAATTAAATTCGAAGCTTTTAGCTTCCATTTTTCAATCATGGTTAGAACTGTGTAGCGAAAAAAAAAAACATATTTTATATCAGTTAATTTATGATATATATATATATATATATATATATATATATATATATATATATATATATATATATATATTATGCATGTGTTAACATTAGAACATTGCACATTTTTGTTTCACGTCAAAATTGCACATTTTGTTTCAACGTCAAAAACGGTGTAAACTATTTTTAAAGACGTATCATCATATATATATATATATATATATATTTTATTACTGTAAATTTTCTATTTAGTGAGTACACATGTTTGAGTAGATATGTGTTTTTTAATTAATATCTACTGGCCTAAAGGTCGTCTTATTTAAACGCGCCTTTCGACAGGCATTGAACCTATATACACTTTCTAATCTGGGGAATCACTTTCAAGCCAAGTGTGCTTCATCATTAGGTCAGGAGAAGAATTAATAATTTTAAAACCAGTTAAAGACATTTTTTTAATATTCTGAAGGAAATTTTGATGTCTGTTCATCGGATATTTATTGAACAATACACTGGAATCATTCACAAAAGAAAATATATCGATAGGACGCAATAAAATTGATTTAGTGATACTATGATTTTTCACTTCAAAGAATGTTGCATGTACATCAATGCCAACTTTGCATATCTTAGGAATAACAGATAAGAATCCTCTTAGATGAATGCTAGAAGAGTCTATAATACCACATTACAAATAGAAGTCATTACTGACCACCCCGTTAAATGCTTTGTGTATTTTTAACGCTTTCATTCTAGGAAATGGATTATGTCTTATGGGGTGAAAATATTTCTAACTCATTAGCTATTTGGATTTTCTTGCTCACTAAGGATAATTTGTCTACCTTGAAACACCATTACTTGGCATTTGTTTATCTGGAGGTAGATCACACGAACGTAATTCTAACACGCCAAACTGCTTTTCTCGTTCACGGAACACTTAAGTTATTTTGAATCCTAATCAGATTGCTGTCTGGCCTAAGCCTGATTAACCTCTGATGTCTCGCTGTCTGTTTGCGTTTAAAAACCTTATCCCACTCGATTTTTCTTTTCTTTTTCTTTTTTGTTTTTGACCAAAGTAATTTTCGGGTAACTGGAATAGACGACGTGATTGAAAGTATTTGTATATTAGTTCAGTCAAACTTTGTATTTGTATTTTTTATCACAACGATTCGCCCATGGCACTCTACGACTTTCTCCAGCTGTTGGATGTGTTTTGGACTGTCTAATTGATTCAGTGTTTGATACATTTTCTACGGATTATCAACCCTCTGCAGGTTATTTAAAGTCAGAAAATATTTTTAGATTTTAAGATTTTTTTTTTAGACATTAGTGGTCTTAGCGATACAAATTTTACTAATTAACCCATAGCTGGGGAGGGGAAGAGGTGGATTTGTACCTTTCCTGAGGATATTTGCTAGTAAGTTAATATAATGAATCCGATTAACAATTTACCATTACACCACTTGCACGTGGTATTCTCAAACGGTCACCCTTCCAGGTACTGACCAGACACGGTATTTCTTAACTTCAGTGATCCTGCGGGAACCGGTGTCTCAACGTGAGGTGGCCCGTAAGCCTTGGGATGTCGAACATTCGGGACTTTCATAATGATGTCATACCTTGCACGAAACACGTTCAGAAGTGTCTTAATATCTTAATTCCTTGCTGTGTCTTTCTGAGATCGACGGTTAAAAAATGGCTAGAAGCGAATGAAGCATATGAGTCTTAGTGAGGACCATCCTTGTTCAAACCTCGCGCTACATTACGATCACGATTACGAGTCCCGTAACTCTTTTGAGTCGTAGGGGCACTACATGTAATTCTGCCGCTGTAGAAGTGGTGAGTCTTGGGGAAGATGGCCTGGCTGGGCCCAAGCCTCTCCAGGCTGGTTTGGGGAAGAAAACATGGATTCATACCTTTCCCAAGGGTATTAGCTATATAATCACAAAGAACTATAACAAATAACAAAAACACCATCACTTGAGGACTTTCAGTAACAGGAACAAATAAAATGGATATAACATGTAACACGAAGAATTACCTGTACCTGTAACGGCATTCACCCAGGGTGGGTTGGGCCGGCTCCAATATTGGAGTTTCATGGGATTTGGGAATTCACAAGCGGTCCCCAAAACCGCATGTATAGCACATGAGATTTGATTATAGTGGTGAAGGTTTCGTGCAGGACCATCCACACTTTTTGAAGGGCCGATTCCAGAGACCTGGTGTAATACCTGCCAAAAGGTCCCCAAACACCTCTCCGCAGGTTTTGAATTCAGAGTTTTCTTTCTCCTAGACCAGTTGCCATCCAAGGCTATAGAACCCAGTCTGTCCTGCTATTTACCCATAGCTGGAGGGAGAAGAAGAGGATTCACACCTTTCCCAATGGATTCGACTGGAATTCGAACTCGGCTCTCCGATTCCTCAACCCAAGCCACTATCCATTACTCCACCGTGCCTCCCCGAAGAGAACATGTATAACATAATCGACATGTTGTCGTTCCACACTACTTCAAACAAAAGGTGAGGAAGGAAACTCCCATCAGTACTCGGAAGAGAGATAAGAGTTAGTGAACTTGAGAAACCCAAGATTTTATAAATTTCACCCGACAGTGTAACACGGGCTGCTCGGCAAATGAATGCCGAATGTTTCCTCATAAGGAAATGGCTAATATGAGGATTACCATTAGTGTGAGGAACCATGGTCTCTTCTTTCCTATATACATCACATCTGGTGCTTTTCTTTGGAAACTCTTGGAACTATATTTTTTTGACACACGTGTTGAACATGTGACCTTTTAGGGAAGTAAGTGAATTGCACTATTCCTATATTTGATGTCATGTTCTAAAAGTCATTTAAACGTTGTTTTTTTTTTTTAGAAACCTAAACCATTTTTGATGTGTACGTTTTTTTATTAAAAGTCGACGTGACAATTTATAAATGATGCTCATGACCAGCTTAGGTGTCATTTCGTTCACGCAGACGCGTGTAAGTTATGTTTAATGTTGAGAAATCTGTTAAATTTAAAAGTGTGTTTTAGCTTTAATTTTGACGCTATCAAAATGGCAACGATAATTTGCAGAAACATGTTTATAAATACAAAATATCCAAAGTGATGAATAAGAAAAAAATGAGTTAAAAGTTAACAAATAGCCCTATACAATCGCCATAGAATTACGACACTCTGGCCGATAATTATTTTTACTTCATAGTCTTTAGAATGATTTAAATTGTTACCATACCCGCCTACTCAATAACCGTTACGAAAACACAATGAGCCGGAAATCAATGACTTTGATACCCATAATACCCCATTGATAAATATTTGGGTTACAACCCGACACACATGACATGAAAGAGACTGTCATCATTTGGTGTTTCTACGGCTTATCAACTCTTTGCAGGTTATTTAAAGCCGGCAAACATTTTTAGACTGGTAGAAGTTTTCATAATAATTTTTATTATAGATTTTTTTATTTTATAATAATGATTTAGTGATACAAGTTTTACTAATTAACCCATTTTAAGCATGAAACAGACATTCGCCACTCGGAGTTGATGTCAGTTAAACCCTCGAACCTGTCTGACAGTGATGGGAGTGGCTACGGAGCGTATAGCTTTTACTTTAGCAGTATCTAGTTGAATTCCCATAGCACTGATTTTACATCCTAAGTACTGGGTCTTTGACATTAAAAATCACATTTAGACAGTTTTAACTTCAAATTGTGTCTTTAAGCTGTTGAAAATCTCCTGAATGTGTTCTAAATGGTGTTCTATGAACACAGAAAACACAAAATGCCGTCCAAATAGGACACGGTGTGCTGTTCTTGTCCCTGTAAAACAGTGGACATTAATTCCTGAAATACACCGAGAGCGTTCTCCAGTCCAAATAATATTAAAATGGAATACGCCCGATGACATACGAAAGCAGTTTTTATCTTTATTTTCTTAATGAAACTCTACCTGTCAGTATCCGAATTTTAAGTCTAATTTGGAAAAGCACCTAGCTGATACTCTAAGCTGCTAAGATATCATCAATAACCGGAGTGAGTGTGCACTACCCTTAGTAATTTTATTTAACGCTCTAAAATCTACACATAATCTCTTACTACCATCCTTCTTCTCCACTAGCACCACTGGGAAACCACCAAGGTTTTCTAGATCTCTGTAGCGTACCTATATATATATATATATATATATATATATATATATATATATATATACACACTTTGGTACAACTCAGTTTCATGCACATAGCAATTGTCAGGCACATTTGATGAGTGACAATATCCTCTAACGTTTCATCTACTAGTTTTCTTTGCATGAGAAGTGTGCTATATCGAAGTTTTATGATAGGCACGTGTCCGTCGGTGTTGATACGCATTTTCACCGTATCAGTTCTACCAAAATATTTGTCATCCGTAGCAAATAAATCCTTAATTTTCTTTAGCAGTATCCTAATTCTTTTGGCAGGTTCGCCTGTTCTAGTTCCCCTCTTCGACGCGATGGCGTTTCGCTTCTGATGGGGGCGATGAGATTTACACTATCTACCTGGTTAAGCTATCGGACACCCTCGTTTTAAAGTAACTGTCTGGTTCATATTATTGACAATGAGTAACGGTGTTTTGTCCATCCCACATATTGTTACTACCGCAATAGCTATCGAAACGCCTCATAGGTTAATAACGAACCTTGATTTTAATTGTTCAACCTCGTAAACTTATCATCCCGCAGTCCTACTTTTGCCATACACGTGTGCATGAACTGGGCCTTTAACGTTACTGGACGAGCTAGCAATGGACGAAATGTACCTATCTTCTAATGCTACATAGTCATATCCTAGACTTAGTGCTCCTAAATCAGAATATATTCCCACCCCATTTTGCTGTAGCCAGTTCCGTCCCAATATTATACTCCTATTTAAGTTCCTCACTATCTTAACTATCCTCTCGACAGGGACTGAAGCGTGTTTTACTATAAAGCTACAAGAAAACGTTAAAGGGAAGCATTAATCTATTATTTATTCTGTTTTTGTTTCTCATAGCTTACCAGTAAAGCACACTGATTTTTGAAGTGTTTTTTTTTTAGATTGTAAAGAGAATACGGGTTCGGTTCCTATTAGGGAACACTTTTCTTTATTATATATATTTATATATGGGATTTATATAATATTTATATAGCAAAGCATAGATTATATGAAAAATTGGGAAAAAGGTTTGTGACGCGTTTCATCCGAAAGAAGTTGTTGAAACTTGACTAATGCATGGAATAATAATGCAACACAAAAGGTACTTAGAACAAAATGTATTGAAACAAGAAAGTGTACACAATATTTACATATAGTCTTTTGTATATTCCTGGTAAGACCGTTCCTGGAGAATATGTTGACTGAGTCGCAGTTGGGCAGAGTCTCTGGTTGAATCTCTTGATTCCTCCCTCTCTTCCCGGTACCAACCATATTTATATGGTCGGTACTCCACTATGCAAATTAGGTGGATCCTACCACAACAGAAGTCCTAACGGATGAAACGCACCACGAAAACTTTTTCCAATTTGTAATTCATATATATATATTAACTGATTTAAAAATATGGTTCCATCGCTACACATGAATTACCATGTTTCAAAAACAGAAACTAAAAACTTCAAATTCAATTATATATCAGTTAATTTATAATATATATGCTCTGTAAATTTGGATTGAGCACTGTTTTGTAAAAATAAAAATATTAATAACACCGAATTATATGTCTTCTTGTTCTTTATTTTATTATATATATATATATAAGCTGTTAAGTTCTAGATCCGACTCACTTCGCAAAAATTACTAAATAAAAGATTTGCTTTTGGAATCCTTCTTGGTCGTGCTGTGATCTCTTCAGCGCGCATTTCTTTTCTTGTAAATAGTTGGAAAAATTATTAATTTTCAAAAATTTACTTGATAAGAATTATATATATCGTATTAACCTAAGTTGAAAATTGAAAAGTTACTTTTTAACAACGAAAATATTTGTTTTTACTGCAAAGCTTTTGCACAGAACATCGTTGGCTTCTTGTGTCTATTTCTTTATTACATGTTCCAGATGATTTTCATTGCCGTAATCTTTCATCCCATAATAATCCGAAGATTTTCCATCGTATTGAGGTCTGGCGAATTGGGCTGCCATTCCAAGTGATAAATTCTGAAATCATTTTTTCCCACATGTAGTGGTATGGAACAGAGAACCATCCTTCATAAAAAAAATGGCTCTCTTTCTTATCTGCATAAATAGAACCATTTATTCAGATAAGAAAAAAAAAATACAATTTTTAAGAGTGGAGACAAAATTTATTCATTATTGTCGAACTCTCCTAAAAAAATTCTGTTTGCGTCGTAAATATGACGCATACAGGCCTGAAGGTTAAATAACAAGCAAGTCTTTTTGGCGCTCTTTATATTTATACAACAGTATATCGTTCTTTGTGGAAACTGGACGTTATATGCGGGGGAGGGGAAATGGAGTAATGCTGCCATATATGGACAGAGGGTGCCCGTTCTTCACTTTCCATATCAATGTACTGCATGGGTGGGGGGGTGCACTTCAAGAGCAGCTCCAGTATCCGTATCATTTGCAACGTGTGCAGAGTCCTTCGTCTGTGATCACTTATCACAGGAGAAACTTTGCCAATGGTTTATTGCACAAATTGTCAATCAGTTGTTTGTCTCTTCAGTCTTGTTTACAGATGAGGCAACATTTGGTAGAGATGGAATAGCAAATTTACACAACCAACAGTTGGTTTATCTAGCAGATATCAATAACGCAGAGATGTTTCTTCAACATATCATGGAGACCTGCGAAACCATTCGACAACGTGAGTATGTGAAAGTGTCGGCCAGTCACTGATTCGACAGGTGCGTGCGTATGTAAAAGCAAGCGGAGGACATTTTGAACATTTGTTATTAGTTGCTATATTGATTTACAACGATGGCCTTTTGAACATTTGAATTTTACCATTTTACATTGTTTTATCTGTAAAAGTATTTTGGGATTGTATCTTGGATTGTACATTTAACAGCGTCTACCGTAAACTTTAAACTTAATAAATCAAAAACGAAAGATTTGCGGACATATGTTTAGATGGACTTTTGTGAGAAATCGCGCCTAAAATTTGTAAAAGTATTTTTGATATTATATATATATATATATATATATATATATATATATAATATATATATATATATATATATATATATATATATATATATATATATATATATATATAGATAGATTATCTATTCATCTATCTATATATATATAATATAATATAATATAAAAGGCTCAAAAGCTAATATTCCATGGTTATAATTTATTACACTAGAATCGTAATCATTATCCAATTCATCAGACCTACAAATTCAAAAAGAAATCGCAAAATATAACTTCGGGTATAAAAAACAAAATTTTAGTGAGAGTGGGAAACAAGTGTGAGAGGTTAAATGTATGAAAGCTCTAGAGAGAGAGGGTGTAACAGTAGAAAGAAGAACAGGAAGGCCTAAAGGTGAAGGTGGAGATTAAAATTTAACAGAGAGAAGTTTTAAAGAGAGGAGTTAAATAACGGTTTAAATGAGTGAGGTACAGTATATATAGGCAGCATATCTTCATTCAACCACGTTTGGTTGAATAATCTGGACATATCGCAACAACTTTATCAAGGAGACTTACACTACATATGTCGGATAAACCCTCTATCGCATAACATTTAAAGACACATTCACAAAAGTATTAGCTGATAATGCAAAAATATTCCACTGAAAATAAAGAAATAGCAGCTACTTGAAATTCTCGAGACCTAAGGAGATATAATCAACTAAATAATTTTAGTTATGAGTAGAGTAACGTTTTAAAATGTCTATAATAGTAACATTTTTAAAATTATAATTATATAAAAAATTATAATTATATAAATTAAAGTTACCTCACTCAGATGTAAGCATGAAAAAACATCATAGCTTTAAAAAATAATTTTAAATTAATTATAACAGAGCGCGTTCATGCGTGTTTACGAAAAATCACAACTATCAATTACATTATTTTTTTGTCTTAGCAATTCATCACTGAAAATGATCTCGGATGAGATTAAAAACTTTGGAAAATAACAGAAAAGAAAAAAAAAACTTCGGCGCCTTCCTTAACAACTTTAATTGAGTTTGAGAGGATTAAAATAAATATAAATAGACATAATATGTGCAGATTATTCAACCAAATATATATATATATATATATATATATATATATATATATATATATATATATATATATATATAGCATAATGAGAAGCCACGTATACTTTCTTAATATGCATATATAAAAAAAGTTGCAAATTAAAAAAATAATAATGTTTTTTATGAAAGTATTTATTTATTTATATATATATATTTGATATTTCAGATTGACCTCAATCTTTCTTCAGGTCAATCTGAAATATCAAATATATATATAAATAAATAAATAAATAAAAAAACAATTATTTTTTAATTTGCAACTTTATATATATATATATATATATACACACACACACATATATATATATATAAATCGATAACTTCTCAAACGATTCATCTCTTATTTTTTATTAATTTATTTCTTGATTATTATTTTATTGAATATTGACGATCTAGTTATTTATTGATTACTTTCTTGGAAAAAAATTATTTGTCTTTAAAGGACGTTGAATTCTAGTAAGTTTTGCGTATTTCGATAGGTGTCATTGAGTTATGCTATAATCATTTCCTTTGGTTTCTGTTGTATACACATTTCCTTCCGGGTCCCAACCAGAGACCTATGGTCGGAAATCGTCGGAAATCGCTTCATGACATCTTACACTGATCATTGTTTTGTAAATCCCACCGAAAAAGCAAAATCAAACATTGAAAAAAAAAAAAATGCTACGGTCACAGACATTTTACATAAATAAAGTACTTCGTAATGTGTCAGCTGTACTTGTGAGTACATTTTTTTTTGTATTTCTCTAAGGCGTGGACTACCAGGAATCATTCAGCGAGTTTATTGGAATCTTTTCCAATCAACCCGAGGGTTCCAACTACAGTTGGAATTATTGATGTCCTTATGTGCAGTCAATAAGTTCATCCACTTTAATTTTTTTTCTAATTTTAATTACATTACCAAATTATAGGAAATCAATAGTTTTTAATAAATAATATATTCGCATGAGGAGGCGCGTACCTCTGCATTCAAAGTGGAACATGTTTTGTTTATTTGAGACAAAAATGTACACCAATTAATGAACTTTTCTTCTGAGACATTTCTATAAATTTTTAACGATAATTCCATATTGCGTTGAGATTTATAAACATTTCTATTGGTTACAAATGGCAAACATTATAAGAGCACTCTTTTGGCACTGTTCCAAAGGTGTCATAAATTAATTACTATCATGTGCTACAGTTTTTTCACTTCCCCGCTATGGTTCAGATATGTTTCCAAATTTCCAAATTTCTTCTTCTTCTTCTTCTCATTCTTCTTCTTCTTCGTATTATTATTATTATTATTATTATTATTGTTTCTGGTGTGTACACATTTCTTTCCAAAAGGGCTAAGATTACAAATGGCATCATGACGTTTTCCACTGACCAATTAAACAGACACAGACGCACATATTCACATATTATCCCTTCAATGAATCTACTGGAATCTTTTCCAACCAATCCGTGGGCTACAACGACAACTACAGCAGGGATTGTTGATGTTCCCATGTGTCAATTTTGAGATTTCGATTTCAAGGTCCTTGTATTTTGATAACTTCTTCTTCTTCTTCTTCTTCTTCTTCTTCTTCTTCTTCTTATTATTATTATTATTATTATTATTTTATTATTTGATTTCTGTTGTATACACATTTCCTTCCGGATCCCAACAAAAGACCTAAGGTCAGAAATTACTTCATGACATTTTCCACTGATCATTCTTGTAGAAAAACAACCCCCCCAAAAAAAACAAAGTAAGATCCCACATATTTTACAAAGATAAAACTGTTCGTAATGAGTGAGCTATACTTATGAGTAAAATTTTTTGTATTTCTTTAATGTATGGGCCACCAGATACCTCTTCAATGAGTCTCTTTTACAATCAGTCCGAGGGCTCTAGTTACAACTTAATTTATGAATGTCCTCATGTGCCATACATTTTAGATTTCCACTTCAAGATCCTTGTATTTTGATACATTTTGGAAGAATTTCAAAGATGTCCTTTCTCTTGTTGTTCGTCTGTTTTTTTTTATATTTTTATTTTTTATCTGTAGGATGATTGAGTTTTTTTGGCATCATAAAATTTAGTTTTATGCAAAAACAGAAAAGTAAAATTGAAGCTGCCGTATAGAATTCATCACTGCGCATGCGTGCAAAAAATTTGTCGGACGCTGTTCCATATCAGTTTTCTTATGGTTGGTGGCTTCGAAAGAAAATTTCTGTGTTTACTTTAAATGAATGGCAAAAGAAAACTTATTAAACTTAGATGCGCTATTCTAAGAACTGTGGCCTCAGAGATATTGTACAGATGTCAGTTATACAGTGAGTAATATATATATATATACAGATTGTTAAATAAATAATTAGACGCCTGTCTGAAAATATAAATTGATATATGAGTCGCTATTTGTACTAATAAGAAAATGTATAGATTTAATGTTTGGGTATCGCCATAAATGTAAATAAACTAGCAGTATAATACGTCATTGACCGGGTCTTTACTGGAATTTTTGCCGTTCAGTTGGAGCAATTTAAGTTTAAAGTCAGCTCACCCGAAAATGAATATTAGTAATAACATTTGGGTGCAACTGAGGCACATCACCAAATAAAAGGTTAACAATTTGAATGGGGTGGGGCCTGAAAAGGGAACTGCATAATAATAAATAATATTATTGTAATAATTTAAACTATTTATTTTTATTAATGTTTTTATGAAAGATATATATCCAAGAACAGATATTAAATAGTAAAACGTTGCTGAGAGTTATAATGGACAGGAAGTTTTTGAGAGCCATTGTCGCCAACAATTTGGAGTCAAAATCAGCACTGAAGAATTATCTATCAAACAAAAAATATCATCAAAATCGGATGAAAGCTCTGGAAATGCATAAACAATATCCGATTACGGACGCACATACATATATACACACACACATTTTGAGAATTATAGATGTAAATATATGAGTAGCTTTTTGTAATAATAAGAAAATATATAGATTTAATGCTTGGATATTGCCATAAATATAAATAAATTAAGACAAGAATTGATATACATTAAACCATAATCCTGCACTTTTGTAAAATGCCTTATATTTTTTGTAAGATTATTACCGACAACACAAATCTATACAAAAGTCTAATTTCATATAGCAATTTATATGCCCGTTGAAAAACAGTGAGCCTATCATAATCCCCAAGGAAAATGGCTATATACATTCATCTTATTACTACATCTCTTTCTTACCGTTTCACTTGCAATCACATCACATATATTCATTATGCGTGAGATCTTAAACGCCACTACAGTATTACATACCTCAATAAGAAAATATTAGGGAAGTAATATTAATAGTGCATAGTGTTAACGGTTAAAATAATAGCATTTGCGTTAGAACTAACTTCTGGCACTAGTAGGAGTTCAGTCAGCTATAAGGAATTCTATTTGTAACGTGGAGTGGATACAAAAGATTTACGGGCGGTGTAACAGTTATTGGCTCGGGAAATAGAAACGGTAAACCGAGTTTAAATTCCAGCCTAGTCTGCAGGGTTAACTTTCGCATTTTTCCCTTGGAAAAGGCATGAATCCATCTTTTTATCCCACCCCGAGTTATTCGTTAATTAGCGGGACAGACTTGGCTCTCTATCATTGACTGGCGTCCAGTCTAGGAGAAGGATTACTCTGAATCTAAAAACCAAGGAGAAGGCAACAGAGTTGGGGACTGCTCCATTACCTTTCCGAAGAAGTCATGGCACTTCATTTACAATAAAGGAAAAGTATCAGTGGGGAGCCATGGAAGTACATCGTATTAAGAAAAATACTCTTGTAATTAAATTAAAACTGACAACACACCCCTCGTTATACACACACGCGCGCACAGACATATTCACACTTCTCTAATCACACACCCACGCTCGTATAATCATAAATACACTCTTATAACACACACATTCCCATAATCTCATATGCACACACACACACACACTCTTATAATCACACGCGAAAACACACTCTTCAGTAATCACACGTACACATACATATTTCTATAATCACACACGAGCAAACACACATACACTGATAATTACTCCCGTCGACACACATCTGTAATCATATAGACGCACACGCTTATAATCATTTACACGTTCAGATAATTACCCATACACACATACACACATACGTACACTCCAGTCATCGTACTCAATACACCTCCCAGGAATTACACTCGCAAAAACATTTTCCCATAATTCCCCCCTCTCTCTTTCTCTTTCAACTCTCAAGTTTGTAAGGGTTAGTATATATGTGTTGGCGCATGCGCGTTTGTTATTTATGTATTCTCACTGATTTCGCCGGTGATAAAAAATACATTTAAATCGCATTGAAAGGTTGATTCAATTTACATTAAACTTTTTCACCACTAAGAAAGAAAATTGATGAATATAAAGGCATAAAAATGTTTTTTGTCGGACCAACACACACACACACACACACACACACACACACACACACACATATATACATACTTATATTGTTTTTACAATTAAAAAAGAAACTGAATTGAACGCCTGTTGAGTTCGTAATTTAAAAATCTAAAGAAATTTAACTCGTTGAAATTTATGTATTTATTGCATCAGTGACTAAATTTATTTGTTAAAAGGGTTTTCTACAAATAGTAATTGCAGAAATATTTTTCTTTATTGTCGATAGCCACTTAGAAAATTTCAGTAAATAACGTTTGATTATGATTAAGTCTAACACGTTATGACACACACACACACACGCGCGCGCGCACGCCCCCCCATATATATATATATATATATATATATATATATATATATATATATATATATAATACAAGTAAAAAGTTTGTCACTTAGCTGATTGATGCTACCTTCAGCATCCTGGTTCCAATGTTTCTTAGACGCAGCCTCCGGGAATCACTCCGCCCAATCATTAGGGGGTATCAGCAATTAACTGTTTATACTTCTCGATTTTTCTTTTTTTATATGCACTTTTCATTGGTGCAATATTTTTTCATAGTGCGTGTGTGTGTGTGTGTTTATGTACGCGCGCATGCGCCGCTGCGCCCGTCTACGCGAACGTGCGTATGTGTAGAATGTCGTGGTTATTTCTCTTTTCGTCGTTTTTGTCACCTTACACTCACTCCTTAACCTTTTCTCTCCTTTTCTCTTTTTTCACTTTTCTTTTAATTGTAGGCATTTTTGACTTCCGTCTTTCTATACATATATTGTCGCTGGGTACGAATTTATTAACCCGACAGATTTTTATTACTTAAACTTTATTTTCATTGGAGACCAAGAAAAATTTGAATAGTGCCTTTAAACACAGATTTCTCTCTGACTCTTGAAATAGACATATTTGATCAGTTTCGTATCCTAACGCAAACAAAGCAATTTGTACAGAAATGGGACAGATTTTTTATTCATTAATTTAACAGATTTTTTCTTACTTAAATCTTAGTTTTAGTGGGTATTTGTATTTGAGTAGACGCTCCGTTTATTTATTAAACAGTATATTTATTTATTTTCATCTACCGGTCTAAATATTTGAGAAAACATCTGCTTATTCGAACCTGAGTTCTTCTAGTGGTAGCCGCCATCCGATCTGACGTGCTTTGACCTCTCGGCTACAGAGTGCATCGACGACCAAGCAAAATTTGAATAGTTCCTTTAAACACAACTTTGCTTGTTTAAGAACGTACTCTGTAGCCGACAGGTCAAAGCACGTCAGATCTAGATTCCTTAGTTTCATCAGTTCTAAACTTCACAGCTAAGACCCGCCATGCCGCACACATTGCAACGAACCATCTTCACTACCTTCGTATTTTATTAGTGAAATGTAAGATCCACTTGAGCACTTTCTTCGCACGAACTGACACTTTGTGGAACCGATTCCCAAGAGGATGTTTCCTCGATCATAACAATCTTAACCTGTTCAAGTCTAGGGTCAACCGTTATCTTCCGCACATATACGGGGCCTCTTAATCTGTAACTCTCTACCTCGAGTGACTCTTGGGCCTTTTACATGGTGATTATCATTGTCAAAAAATAACTTCGAAGCACTGAAGATCATTGAAGTTAAGAAATGTCGAACTCGGTCAGTACTTATATGGGGGGACGACTGGATTACACCGGATACTGTAAGCGATCTCTTACAATCCGAAATATGTTTTGGCTTTTAATAACGCGCAAGGGGTTGATAAGCCATAAATACCAAATCAATAAATCTTCAATATGCTCATATCATTGATCACTATCAATATTTACAAGATTATCTATATGCTGCAGATGATCGCCTCTCTGCATTAAAAAAACAGTCCTGGCATTTATCATATGTTTCAATAACTACTTCTGTCATCGTTTGAAAACAGCTATCTATTCTGGTTATACTGTTGAATTTTTGTATTTTATATTTACATCGTTAATATTCACAATGGCAGCGTACCTTTGATATGTGATTTGTTAAATTCTCAGAAAAATTGAATTTTCTTTTCGCCTTTTGGGTTGGGATAATTTTGGCCTGTTTTTAACTTATCTTAAACATTTACTGTTGTGTTAACATCCCTTCAATTTTTGGTTAACGTTCGTTATACTTTCCCGCTCTTGACCGGTCATGTGACTCTCAACGGCCAGTCTTCTGGTACAAGCCAGTAACGCAATATATACTTAGGACATGACGTGCCGGACTTGTGAGTAAAAACAGCTTTTGTAAAAACCATTAACTTTCTTTGAATGGATGTGCGGGGGTTGTAATGGATCGAAATGAGAAATCGGAAAGCCGAGTTCTAATTCCAGTCGGGTTTGTTGCATTCACTTACACGCAAATATTCTTGGGAATGGTATGAATCCACCTCCTTTCCACAGTTATGACTTATATCTGGAAAAGTCATTGGTCGTCTCAAAAGAATTATTCATGTAATATTCACTCGCCAAAAGAGAATTACTCTTATAATGCAAAATGTTTCAGCATTAAATAACTCAAAAAGGGTTGATAAGCCGTAAAGAAACAAATCAGTCAGTGAATCATTTTAATGACAGAGAGAAGGTATGTAAGATATTTCTATACTTTCTTAGCATGTTCTCTTTCTAGAAATAAAAAAAAAAAATTTACGCTCTTCCAACTTCTCTCTAGCCATCTTTATTTTTAACGATATTTGTGTGATTATATCTGACTGTCGGATACTGCTGTGGCTGCCCTATATATATATATATATATATATATATATATATATATAGTAACCTTACACTACTAAAATGAAAAAAATATTGGAATCTGAACAAACAGCATAGTCAAAATATGTAAAGATAAAATCATTATGTTATTCACAGTCATCATTGTAACGATTTGAAAACGATCGATTTTTATAGACAACGCGTCAGTTGTTTTAATCATTTAAATCCAAGCAAGGCAATAAAGCCACTAAGATGCAAGGGGTTACTGAGTATTAGAGAGTTTGAAAAAACAAAACAAAACAAAACAAAAAAAAACAATATTAAGGAGGGAGAGAACAATACAAAGAACAGGAATTAAGAATTCAGAAGATAAAGGTTGACATTAAATTTACATTTTTGAAGAATAAAGTTAACTAGGAAGCAAGATGCCGGAAGAGAGTTCCACAAGCAAGAAGTGTGATAGAAGAAACTGTTAGCATAGAATTACAGTTACATCTAGCCATTTCAACCGTAAAATGATTAAACCTTTGTTGCTAATCTAGTTCTTTGCTTGATTTCTGTGTAGGTCTCATAAAGGAAAGTTTATCAATACAATTAACATGGAAATCTTTATAGAAAAGGCGCAGGTAAGCTACATTACGGCAGTAGGAAAGTCACTAAAGCCGAGATGCTAAGCCAGGACCAATAATATTGTAGATTCTTCATTGGATTTTATTCTATAAATATATAGCAGGCACAGCAGACCATATGTGGTAGCAATATTCAATGCATGGATGAATGGTAAACTTATAAATAGGTAAGATAGATTCGGGTTGATAAAGATTGTCTAGTACGACACAGTGAACCAAATTTCCTGGCAGCTGACCTAACTATTGATTCAATATAAACATTCTGTTTCATGTCAGTAGAAAACATTGAAGTAGAATAAAACAATGAGCCACTCTCTTGGCGGTTAGCATCTGCTATGCTGATGAAAGTTATCTGGGAATCAAAATACCTCGTTTATGATTAATATACATGCCAAATTACATGACATTACTGAACTTTGTCGATTAAGTATGAATTGGTGTTAATTTTATCCTTATCATTGAATGAACTTCTATTCTTTTCTTAGCGAAGCCATTTTGTTTTATGCCATTCTGACATCCCGCTTTTCATTAACGTAAAATCAATTTATCTCAAAGCAACTAAAGAACAAATACTCGTTACATACAATAATAGCACTATACACGCATACATATATCACGATTTTATGTGCGCTTACACTCACCGAGTAATTTGTTTTTCTAGCACTCCTTAAAGAGTGTCTGGCAGGTGAATTTCTATTTCCATTCCCTGAGGCTCGACTGATTGGCTGTCATTGCCAACACCTCATTCTGATACATTCTTTTTTCATGTTGCTAATTTATTGCGTCTAATCAGCATTTGGTGAATTATAGATGTTAAGGCCAATCACGAAGCGAATGCTCAATTGCTGCATCATGTTACGTAACAACGAGAATCTCACGAGAATTAGTCTCTGGAGGGAATAGACCTTCCTTGTTCTGAATTGCTGTTATTATCTGTTCTTCTCTTTCTCTAACTACACACTATCTCTCTCGCCCACTCTCTTTCAATCACCCTTTCTTGTTCACTCTTTCTCTGGCTTTAATTTTGAACTTTTTCTGATATGGTATTTATTTTTACTAGTCTTGTGGTAATTTCATGCTTCAAAGGTCAAAAGTTAATTAGTGGAAATTGTTATCGTAAGTGGAGCGTGGAGAAAGAAAATCAGTCCTTATGTCCTAACTCGTATATGCGTGCCATAGCTAAATATCCTGGAAAAATAGTCGGCTCCAGGAAGTTTTAATTCCAACTCCTCTTAATTGCTGTTGTTCCGAGATCTACCCGGGTGGTAACACCTGTTAGGGTCCCAGCTACGGGCAAACAGTGACACCCCCCCAAACAAAACACTATGACAGTATAAAAATAAATTTTTATGGTAAAAATGCTAGCAATACATTTTTATGTAAACAGTACCTATTTATAGTAAATTGTCCAACAATACATTTTATAGTAGAGTTACTAACAATTCATTTGATAGAAAAACTAGCAGTATAAACCGATTTCGACCGGGTGTTTCACTACTGGGAATTTTTGCTGTTCATTTGGAGCAGTTTAAGTTTAAAGTCAGCCCACCCGAAAATCAATATTAATAACAGCAATTGAGTGCAACAGAGGTACATCCCCAAAAGAGGGGGTAACAAATTGAATGGGGGGGGACCTTGAAAAGGGCCTTTTTTGCGTTCTCATTTTTGGAAGGAAGGAACCTCTTCCATGGAGCGTCATAATAATAATGATATACGATAATTTTTATTTATAATATATTTTTTTTATAATTTTAATCATCTTTTGCGTTAGATTTCAGCTCTCTCAATTGATTGTACGCTGTTTTTTTTTTTTTTTTTTTACAGACATTACATTTTGCCTTTGATTTTTGTGCAAAGTCTAAAAAAATTGGTCTTTTTCGATTTTTCACCTTCAAGGTTGTAATTTTGTCCAGCCAATTTGGACTCAAAATCGGCACGGAAGAGTTATCTGTCAAATAAAGAATTTCATCGAAATCGGATGAAGACTGTGGAAACGTATAAACAATATCTGATCACATACACACACATATGCATACACACACATTTTGAGAATTATAGATAATCAGAATTATGTTTTATCTGTTGTTGAACCCATAAAATCGTGCTCAAAATATTTAGATTTTGGTATTAAATAAACAACAGTTGATATGCCCCTAAACACAATCATCCAACCAACAATACTTATTTATCTGTTGTTGAAACCATACAATTGCGTTCAAAATATATTTACTTGAAGCCATTAACTGCGTTCAAAATTATATTTCGGCATTCTTTCCTCTATCACTCCTATCTGATCTTGCTCCAAATCTTCTGTAACCCCTTGCGTCCTAGTGGCTTCCCGCCTTGCTTGGGGTGCAACGCTTAAAAAATAAAAAAATAAATAAAAATAAGCCATAGACTTTGATATGCTACTAAACAAAATTAACCAACCAACCTAACTCCATGCTTTATCTATACGATTATCAGATGAGAGCAAGAATGAAGTAATGCTGCCATATCTATGCTGGTGCTCTCCAATCCTTCTTTTCCAGACTTGACGGAGTTCAAAAGCGATAACTCGGCCTTGTGGATGATGAATTATTTGTCAGCCTGCAACACCATTCCCACATATGAAACGTTGCTAGCTTCACAGCTAGGACCCGTCATAATTCTCCTCATTGCCTTTGCATTCCTTTGGTAAGGTAAGAAGTTCCATTCACAAAGATTCCTCCCAAAAGCTGTTAATTCGTGGAACAGACTTTCGAGAGGTTTGGTTTCGTATGTTAAACGGCATATCCTTATGGGTCATTTAATGACGAAATTTAATTTCCTTGGGAGTTATTTTTTTCTTTTTACTATTAAAATCTATTGCTAAAATTTTCATTTCTTTTTACTATTAAAATCTATTTCTGGAACGTTTTACTATAAAAATGTATACTTTCATAGTATTTTGACGCCAATTTTGGCGATCACTATTTACCCAATGCTGGGACCATAACAGGTACTACTGTCTCGTGTGAGGGTGGACCTGGATACAAAAACAGTTAAGTTGTGGTTTGACGCTTTTCAAAACCTCCTGATCAGAGACCTTAATGCCGGATTTAGTTTATCGTCATACCCAGGGCGAACTTTCGAGAGGAATCATTTACGATCACTATTATCTCTTAAATACTTTAATTATATTTTCAACCAATATATATTCTACATATCATCATAACATGCATCTCGGCTCTTTCCATTACGTCCGTATTACAATCCCAGTCAAGAACTCTCTACCTTTAGCTCTTGAAGCTTGTAATGAGTGAAAAATAGTAAAAAAAATATTCAATGACAAAGTAGACCATTTTTTTCTGTTCTTCTATTTATCAGTTTGCCTTCTAGGAAGCATGCCACTGACCACATCTCTGTATCGTTATTGCTCTCTACCAGTTACTTCATTGTTTATCTATCTATCTATCTATCTATCTATCTATCTGCTAAAATATTCGTATGTTTTTTTCTGTGTTTGTCCTTACATTGCATCAAAAGTGTCTACTTGTAGCTAATGTATTTCAAGAACATAGCTATTCATTGTATTCTGACAGCTGTCAAATCAGCCAGAATTGTTACGAAAATTGTTACAAATGGGGTATTTCGACTCTTTCAGTTGACATGGAGGAAAAAGGTAACATATTTGAATAGTTTGCTTTTATATTTTAAGAAAGCTAAAAAGATACTCTGGCGAATGAAAATGTGCTGTTTAATGAGAAAAGAAATTGATAAAAATGGGGATTTATAGCTTAAAGATGTTTCATAATTTAGTAGAGTATTTGCGGTTTATAACTTTTACACCTAAGATATTTTTTATAATCTACATTATACGGAATGATTTTATACATTGTTATAAATTAAACTTATAAACTTATATTTATTAAACTTAGGTTTAGCATAAGGTCATAAGCACAGTGGACCCAGTAAGAGTTGAACCACTTAGTTGCTAAGATCAGTCAGATTAGATTGATAATATTACTCCCTTTTTTAATGCCATATCACTTCAGGATGCAGGCGATCATAATTCCATAGATTTTTCTTTATGATCTATGAAGTGCAGTGCATTCTTGTAAAAGTTAGTAGAGTGGTTTCTCGTTGCTTTCTCCACTATTTGACATTTACAGTTTCGCCATCTCTTAGACTGTTTACCAACGTTATAGAACCTAACTTAGCCTGTTATTTAAACCATAGCTGGGGGAAGAAGAGATGCATTCATCTCTTTCCTAAGAGGACAAATGCGAAAGTGAATGCAACAAACTGTGCCGAGATTTGAACCTGGCTCATCGATTCCACATTCGGGATCGATATCAATTACACTACATGCATATGTATTATCTCTATTATCTCCAAAATTTTATAATGTAATGAGTGTACAGGTAATTAAATTTCCATGTGATATCAATCTCTTTATTATATTTTTATTCCTTAATTATTGTTGTGACCAAGTAAATGGTTAAGTAATAACAAAAACCAGGTTTGTAGATATATCGTATATTAAGCAGTAAGTACACTAGAAGAGTATTACACGACCCGTAAGAGTGTATCGAATGAACTAGAGCTCAATTTATTCAGTTACCCGAAGCCTTCTGTCCTACTAATCTTATAGTAGGCAGAAGAGTCTAACATAGACTCTTTAGAGGGAGCACACCACAACAATTATCATTACCTTTTGAGTAGTATTCATAAAATTAATACAATATAGATCAGCCTAGTTATTCCATATTATCATAGAAGTTACTGCAGATTTGCGCCTGTCACTCCATGAACTTCCGTGGTAGACCGTCAGACGCGATTTTCTCATTCCGACATTATTTTACTTAAACTACCGGAAGATTTCAACACCGAACGTTGTTATAAAAATAAGTAGGAGCAGTCTAATCTCATCAGAAATGAATAATAAAAATAACTTTGATTTTAAATCGAGTCAAAATGCACATTCATATTTGCTGTTTAATGCTTAAAAATCCGCACTTACCAACTGGCGTAAACAACCAGTTCATGCATCTTTTGCTTTAAGATGAGAAAGAAAAAAAATGTCAAAGGTAATGTCTATTGGCGACAAGCCTCGAAGCTCTCACTGCGCCATGACGTAATTTCCGTATTTATAATGTCTCGTTAAGTTTACTTCAGTCCTTCAAGATCAGCTTATATGTATTAGCCTCGATTTGGTTGGTCGGTTTTGTTAACGGAGCTTTGTTTCGTCGGGAAAAGGTTAAAAGAAATTCTTTTCATATCTTAGTTTTCTTTGATTATCATTGATTATTGACAAGACGGGTAGTCAGATAAATACTAAAGCCAGTGTGTTGAAGTAAGGGTAAACAAATGATAGTATAGATTAGAAGCAAATTTTGAGATAGATTAGGAGAAAAATTTAATAAGAACAAACATAAAAAGTAACAGAATATATATCAGCAGGAGGCGTAGAAACGAGAATCGTTGCGCTCAAAATACTTCAAAAATTCAAACCTATGGGGAATATAGTGGGAAAGCTATTTCACTATGGTTTCCAAGAAGTCATGACAATTCATAGATAATATAGAAAAGAAGTCCGTGGAGAGCCTTAATCGGCTACGTCTATGGCTTTTAAATAAAAATAAGGTAAATGTCACCGTTTATGAAGCGATTGCAAAGATGGATAGATAGGGTTTTTTTGTTTGTTTAGGCATGTCACCTTATGGGTCATTTAATGTTGAAATTTAATTTTCTTGGGAGTATTAGTATTTTTATTTACAAAATATATTGCTGGTAATTTTTTCATATATATATATTGCTGCTATTTTCATTAAAAAAAATGTAAGATAGACAGATATATAAAACAGCATCTCACTTGAATAAATTGAATAACTTCATTAATGTTTCTCTATGTGAGTATATATCCTTTAGATAACTTAATTGGCATTATGGAAGATGATGTCAGGCAAATGTTTTCAATTTGTACCTTCACAAGAGAATGCACTTTTTCAATGCTAACGTGACTTTTGGACAACCTTATGTCTATCTATCTATCTATCTATCTATCTATCTATCTATCTATCTATCTATGTTAACACATATACCGATACCCCTTTTAAGGAAAGTACAATTGCTCATAATCCCCAGGATAAATAAAGCTTTGCTTAACTGTGACGCTTTCTGTAATGGAGCGGTCAATCACGCCAGATCAATCGGACGGTGGTTTCTTCATATATATATATATATATATATATATATATATATATATATATATATATATATATATATATATTATTTATTTAAAATATGATTCCAAAAAATAAATAATTATATTTATGCTCTACTTTTGTATCGAGTACTATTTTTAAAAAAAATAATAACAAAAATAGAAAGAACTTTGGATTATTTACCTAACGAGTTCTTTTCTATTTTTTATATATTTTACACACACACACACACACACATATATATATATATATATATATATATATATATATATGAACTAACTAACGTAGATAGATAACAGTGTGGGTGATCAACTGAGTCGATAAGTTGGGGTTAATTTGATCGGTTAAAAACAATTTGGAGAATATCTATGTTTTTTTTTCTGATTATATGCGAATGTTTTTCATCGCAGTAAGTTGTTAATACAGTGTGCAAGCAAAGAAACCAAGTAAATAGTAATCAAAAACTTTTGCTTCGAGGCTATTTCTAAGAATCAGCTGCATGGTGATGAATACGTTCACCACTATATGCTGTTGCGTGTCGTCTTTGGATTCTTGTGGCAATATCTCAGTAGGAAACCCCAGCACTGCAGTAAAAAACTGATTTAACGATAGTTAATTTTATTCTGTTTCTTGGAGGAAGCGAGATGAAAGGGGTGATAGCTTCCTTTCCTCTCTTGTATCATTGCTGAAACTACTGGTGCGCAAAGGAATCTGGGAGATGAAGGCACAGACGATCATCTGAGGTCTTCATTGGCGCATCCGTGCTATATGTTTTCGCACCTTTTTCAAAACTTAGACAAAAATGTCACGCCCCCATATTTCAAACCATTCCCACTCAGTTCAGATCGTCAAAGTTCTGACCGGTACGTTAAGGTTTGAAATAACATTCACTACAATTATGATTTTGCCATTTTTGTGTAGGATGCATATTATGTAAACATATGCAGCATTTATATTCCTGTTCTTTTTTATTTCCGTTGGGTTGGCTGCTTAGTTCACATTGCTGTAAAGTCTTTGATTGTTTATAAGCAATTTATATCTCTGACCATTAGAAAATGTCATTTTCTTTCCAATAAGTTATCTAGAATTAGTTTCCTCGTTCTGATTCAACAATGCGTTTAACTTTGCTTTTCTTTTTTCTTTATCGGAAAACGTATCTACAAAAGGGTATTATTTGTTTGATTAAGACAACATTTTCTACAAGGTTTGATTCAAAGATGACTGACTTACGAGTAAGCGTTTCTTGAGACATTTCATATTTCAACAAACTGAAAAAATGATTTGGGATAGTCAGATTGATCAATTAGTAGTGAGGGTGACCCTCACTGGCTTCCGTATAATGGTGGCCTTGTGCTAAAACTTATATACGCTTTTTAACTAACAAATGGGAGTTTCATTATTTTCTGTTGGTTGATTTTATGTCTACTCTTGTTGCGTTATTTAATATCAGATTTTTGCATATACTTATGCATTGGTCGACAAGGTGGCTTGTAGATCCTCAATAATAAAAGCAATCTTTACTGATCTTGGACCAAAACTAAGTTAATCTAAGCTATATATATATATATATATATATATATATATATATATATATATATATATATATATGAAGGTAAAGACAATAGGAAAACTGTATTATTAGTCGACGCGTTTCGTCCACTGTAGACATTTTCAAGGTAAAAATTAAATGAATTTATTAAAAACAAAGTAGCTATTAACAACAAAACAAAATGGCCTTAGCAACTAGAAGAATTTAGAAAACGCTATTGTATTCATACTTTCAACTGAAAATTTCGTCAATTACTATCACAACGATAAAACAATATTTCCACACGTGATAGTACTTGACGAAATTTTCAGTTCACAATATGAATACAGTAGTGTTTTCTGAATTCTTCTAGCTGCTAAGGACATTTGGTTTTGTTGTTAATAGTTACTTTGTTTATAATAAATTCATTTCGTTTTTGCTTTGAAAAAGTTCACATCGGACGAAACGCGTCGGCTAATAATACAGTTTTTCTATTGTCTTTTACCTTTATACATATTGTCTTTTTTTACATGTTAACTCTGAGAAAATTTTCACATATATATATATATATATATATATATATATATATATAGAGAGAGAGAGAGAGAGAGAGAAGGATAAGTAGCTTCCAAAAGAGTCTATCTAAGATTGAAAGCTGGGAAAATGGCAGATTTTTAATATATTTCAAGTCAAATCTCAGGTGCAACCTCGATTGCAAGTTTCATGTATTTTCACGTAATCATCAGGCGGTCGGTAGCTGTAGTTAGTAAAATAGTAACTCTTATATCACCAATACCACCCGAGTCCAAGATGGAAAGCCAACCAAGCTCGCCAGGGAAGGGTAACCTATCCGACCAAGATCAAAAAAAAAAAAGAAAAAAAAATCCATCAGAAAAGACTTGCCGGTGTTACAAAAAAGTGCTCAATGCCATAGGGAACAGAACCACCACGTTAGAGGAACTTAGAGTTTCAAGCAAAAAATTCTTCTACAATACCGGACCACTAAAGCCGCACAGAGTATTTACAATTAGAGGTAAGAATAAATAGCTTCCAAAAGATTAAAAGAAAAAAAATTGTAGTTCCAACGAATGATTTATTTTATGGAAAAGAGTCTATCGAAGATTGGACACTGGAGCAAAGAGTGCTCAATACCATAAAAATAGTGGAGCTTTAATATGTTTTAAGTCAAATTTTGAATCAATTTGTTTTTCGGCTGTTTTGATCATAGCCGGATAGGTTATCTCCCCTTCCGTGAAAGCGCATGAAACTGGCAGTCATGGTCAGTCACTGCCCACCTGAGATTTGTCCGGTAGACGTTAATTACATTCTTTAAAAAAACAGATATGTCTATTCATATATGTGTAACCAGTAGCCATTCATAGCAATACAAAACAATGTCAGAATATAAATAAAAAATCTACTTATAACTGAAATATTACTTTTTTTTTTCGGATACTAAAAGTTTAGAAGATATGGGTATTGAAAGATTCTAACGGAAGATGAGAGTAATTGAGACTTGATTCGCTGTTAAAGGCCTTTAGGGCTGGGAGACATAGTTTTGAAACGTGACAAGAAAAACGTTATCTTTATTAAAGACTCTCGAAAAAAAACAACAACAATAACAAAACAAACAAATCAGTAGCCGAAAATTGCACTAAAAAACAGAGGTGTTTATTAAATATAACGTTTACTGTAATCTCTCTCCCCCCCCCATATATATATATATATATATATATATATATATATATATATATATAGGTAAGTCAAAAATTATCCGCACTTTTGCCATAATATATCCATAGACAAGAGTGCGGATAATTTTTGACTTAATATCATATAAAATATCGCAGATTGAATGCTGGCAATAATAAAACAGTGGTTGGTGTTTTGCAAATCAACACCTGAAGATTGGTACCGGTGAGGAAAAATGTATATTTATTCTACATATATAGATGATAAAATATATTTTTCTAGGTGTGTTATATTTAATGGTTAAAGTGCTCAATATCAGAGATAGAGTGTATGTAAATATAAAAGTGGACATTGAAGTCAACACCCAGAAGCGACTGTCTGTTTCATGCTTAAACGCAATCGTCAGACCATATATATATATATATATATATATATATATATATATATATATAAGAAAAAATATACTGAAAAACAAACAAAATCCTAATATGCGATTATGCTGTTTTAATGTTTAATGTCAACGTCGGACGTTTTCGGTCTAATAGACCATCTTCAGGGTCCGACGTTAAACATTAAAAACAGCATAATCGCATATTAGGATACTTGTTTTTTTTTTTCAGTACAGTATATTTTTTCTTCATACTGTCGGATCTATATCCATATATTTGCTTATATATATATATATATATATATATATATATATATATATATATATATATATATATATATATATATATATATATATATATATATATATATATATATATATATATATATTTTTTAAAGATATTTTTGTAAGTACAAAATTTAATCACAGAAATAAAAGTGTGAAGCTTAATATTACTAGACATATTAAAATGAAGCAACCGGTTTCGCTCCCGCTCCACGGGAGAGTTAACTTAAATTAAAAAACACTAGAAAATGTGCAATGAAAAGGAAATGGGGAGGAAAAAATGAACACAAGGACCTAGAGACAAATAACAGCGAGCCCCAACAAACATCCACGCTGTTTACACAGGGAAGGCTTGCGGGACCCGATATAAAGTGCCTCCAGCATCGTGAGGTGAAATAAAGAGTGTGACCGGGACAACACACACACACACACACACACAAATATATATATATATATATATATATATATATATATATATATATATATATATATATATATGGGGGTTATTAACGGAATAAGATAATTAACATATTCGAACTCAGGAATAGGTTTACATCCAATTCTCTACGGATGTCTTATTAAATTAAGTCTAAAGCGTTATTTTTACAATAACGTATGATTAAAAAAAAACAATACTTCTGTAAATGACTTAAGTTTAACGTTTGAAATAAACTTTTGAATTTGTGTGATTTAAATCATTTAAACATCGACTTCGATGGCAGCAAGCAGTCTGCAGCGCATTTGATTCGTTTGAGGCTAAAAGAAGGAGCAGGAATTACGAACAGCGTGTGGGCATATCATCATGCCTCCACATGCAATATCCGTGGCCGTGTCTGCCTCTTACACATGGAGCTTTGCTGTGAAAGTTTGATACTCGAGCACATTAAATAATTGATTTTTCAGTGAATGTGATTCCGGTTAATTAATCCAATATAAAATATAGATATAAACTATTAATGGAAGAGCGATTTTTGTTTTGGGGCTTTGTTAGTTGATGAATTTTTAAAGGTGATTTTATTTGAAAAATAAACACAACGAATCCATCAGCACACACACACACACACACACACACACACACACACACACACACACACACAAATAAATAAATGAATAAAAGCAAAGGACTGACGTCGACTGTTGAATGACTGTAGTCCGGAACTTCGTTACAGATTAGATTTTTTTTACTCGAACAGGGGTGGTTAGTAACCAGTTTGCTTGGCAGATCTTACTGAGTGACCTACTATCATCGCCTTGTACCAAAAGTAATTATATTTAATCGATAACGATCCAGCCTTTTCTTCGTGAGATGATCGGTTATTTTCCATTAGTTCTCAGTATTCGTATTCACATAAAAGCGATAATTTATAATGCTGATTTCAAGACAGAAAGCAAACAAGCAGGTTCTTCCAACTTGGAAGATTGGCATAGAACGAGTATATTACCTACATCCCCCAAATCATTTTACATCACTCTCAAATTCTGAAAATTAATAATAATTTAAAAAAATAACTTAAATAATAATAATAATAATGTACATCTCTGTTCATGAGCGGGAGTAATGCCGGGGGAGCGAGATGAGCGTATGACGAGAAGGTTGTTTTACTTTTAGTTTGAAGTTTGAGCGTACTTGCTTATCCGACTAGAAAATATTTCTAACTGGGACCTGCCTGCAAGGATATACACTCATTTGGCTGTGAAGCATGTGGCTGGTATACACTTATCAGATTGGTTATCATGATGAGCATATTTGGCTTCGGATATTTTATTAAATCTATCAGAAGACATTATTATTATTATTATTATTATTATTATTTATTAAGGTTTAATTAATTAATTTTTGAAATTTAAATTACTGTAATCCTAGAGAGTGTAAGATGTAGTTAAAATGGAGAGAATTAAAAATATTCGTGTATAAAAAAACGACCAGAAAAAAAGAGGAGAAATAAATGAAGAAAAAACGGGACATTTTGTTTACTACTGTAATTCACAGGTATTATGAAAACATGATAATGACTCTTGGGCAATAAGCCCACGAAAAAAGAACTAAACAAAATGAACACAAAACGATCAGCTTTAAAAAAGGACTCGTAACTGGAAAAACCGAATGAAAAAAGAATGTTAACAACAAATACTTTTTCACACCCAACCCAGTTCTGCTGAATCAGAATCAACGTTGAGTTTAAGCAAGCGAATGAGCCAATTGGAGTAAAGTGCCATGCAGATTTAAATTTTTCCCACTTGTGACGAATGCAGCTATCGATTTGTTTTTTTTTTGCATGCTAGCATGCTAGTTAACATTCGTGTCAGTCAGCTGTTGGCTCTCACGCTGGCCAATAGAATCTTCCTGCCTATTCGTGGCAGCCAGCTATAGGCTCTCACTCTGGCCAGTAGAAAATGGCCGAAAACTACATGAAAACTGCAGTAGAAGCATGAAAAAATCGATTATCTCCATTATCGATGGGAGTTGGGAAATGCAATATCAGTATTGGCCTTCCTGCTAACTTGGAGCATGGGCATATAAATTTTGGTGCAAATGCGTCGAAAATTACGGCTGTGCATTCGTTACACAAACACACACACACACGCACACACATCCGGTCTTTTATAGATAGAGATACAAAAGTTTGTCTTGCCAGCGTTGTTTCATCTGTCCAAGAGCTTTATTTTTGGCTTTCTTTTTCATATTTCACAGTTAGTTTTTGGATTGTGTTTTGTTTTTCTACAGAATCTACTAAATGTAAATCTTGTTTGTGTTTATAGCCTTTTTTCATGATTGAATATTTTTCTTTCTGCTTTCGTGTTGTTTGACTAATTGTATAATCCAGTTCTTTGTTTTCATGTTTGTTAGTACGCCAATAGTTGTCTTATACGACAATTCTAGTTGAATAAGACATCTTCTTTACGGTGTATGTATAGACAGTCTGCATTAGCTTTTGGATGATGCACGTTATGCTTAGAAAGAAGCTTTCTTTTCTTAGAATCAATTCGTCAGTTTAGAGTCCAGGTTATGTTGAAACTATATTAAACCAACTACTGGGATAGCAAGGCTATTAATGGCCTCAATTCTGTTCTGAGAATTCAGTTCAGTTCTTAATATCAAACGCACGCTTCTATAGTACTCTTTTAGCACTATTTCTTTCATTTTTACGGTGAATTCCTTCGCCATCATTTACACCGAGGTACTTATCAGCTTCTTCTTGCTCTAAATCTTTGATCATTACCCCAGAGTTTAAGCTAATAGATAAAGTTTGTTGTAGTGATCATCGTAAAATTGTGGCTGTAGCATATTTATCCAAACCAAATTCCATTCCAATGTCATCACTGAAACATTTTACTATTTTCAGGAGACCTTTAGCTCACTCTCATTCCTAGCTTACAACTTTAAGTCATCCATGTAAAATCGATAGCTTATTTTCTTTTGAGCTATATTCCGACCTGTTAAGTTCGCTGCTTAATCCTATTAGGGATATACAAATTAGTTAGGAAGCCAATGAGTCATCTTTAAATATTTCTCTGTTGATGTTTATTTCATCTGACTTATAGATTCCATTTATATGATTGAGGTGAAGTGTTGTTTTCCATATCGACATACTTTGTTTGATGAAATTGATGACGATGGGTAATACTTTGTATATATTTAAAGGCTTTAAGCTTCAGGAATGAGGTGTTACAGTTTTTTTTTGTATATATATATATATATATATATATATAATATATAACTAGTGAGAGTCAAAATGACTTAATTCCCTTTATAGTCTACCAATAGAAGGTTGTCCAATCAGAAGCCACAGAACATTGTATCCGTCGTGTATAAAGGCGGCCATCTTTGTTTACCCTACCGGAATGACCAGTGCCAACTTAGGAGACGAAGATGACAGACGGAAGAACTACGCTTTGCTACTTTGCTGCGATATCCACTGCGAACCTGAACTACGCTTTCCTACTGTCTCCGAAATATTCACTGCCAACCTCTGGATTCTATACTCGAAGACGACCGACATGAATTTGTAACATGAGGTACACTATAGAATGCCTTATGGTATTATTATTATTATTATTATTATTATTATTATTATTATTATTATCTGTGGTATCATCTTGCCAGAGAGTAATTTTTAGTGTCTAATCATCAAGTCCCCTGCGAAGTCTGTTAGTAGAAAGATGACTTATCTATGCACATTTGAAATATTTCGTTCATATGGAGATGGTTTTGCGGATGATATGTGCAGTTCCACTTTTGTAGATTTGAGATGCTGATGTGTCCAGTAATTTTACTCACATTCGGTATCTTTCTTTATCCCAACCAATCACTATAATCGTGGTTTTAATTTTCCACATGTTTCTTACTTCGATTTGCAGGTCCTAATAATTTGACTGTTTTTGAAATTCATTTTTAGAAATATTGGAATGCTGTGTGCAATTAATATACATTAGTTTGCATGTCCCTTTTATTATTATTATTATTATTATTATTATTATTATTATTAATATTAATTCCCGCATAACTAAGTTTGTACGTTGATTGTCAAAGCCGACAGATCCGCCTCAGCTGGATCAATGCCGTCTTTCTACTCCATTTTCTCCCTATTGAGCATTTGTCCTCGGAAGTTAAGCTCAGTGTATGTCATTAACAGTCATGATGTATATCACATGGCATAGTCGTCTGCATTGTTCATTTCTAAAGTTCGTCTTCTCTCATCTGTCGTTGCTTTCGAAAGTTCATCGAAACGGCGCAGAATAATCACGAATATCTTTTATACATTTTCTCAAACTCCACTCTTTATTCCTTTAGGGTAGGTAGGCTATCAGCGACAGTCGCACAGACCAACCTCTCTGCTTTAAAAATCACGCAAGGATTCTACCCATATCTAACCCGACGTAGCCAACGACTAGCGGCACGTCAAACGTTTTTTTTTACCATACCCAGGTCCCAATTATATGATTTATAAGCTCTAATAAAAGATTATTGAACATTGATTTACCTTTCTTTATTCTGGCTAGCAGCAAATTTCTTCGACAAGTGGTTTTTCTTTTTCGTACCGAGTAATGAAATAAAATCGATTACTGAACGGAAATGAGGCAAAGGTTTCCAGTAGGTAACCAGTACTCACAAAATATTATATAGGAAAATGAATGTGGTCTACTAAGTGTATGAAGTGGTTGTATATTAGTTACCAGCACTAGTAGTCGATGTTCAAGATCAAGTGGAGACATGAAAATGTACATTGATTTTTAAAAGCGATTTAATTTTCTTTGATTTATCTTTGTAACGGGATTAAGTCAACAGCCATTCACCTGTCACATAACAAAGTAGTTGCCTTTAATAGTCTCAACAGAATAGGCATTTCAGTAAAGATATTAAAAAGAACAGGATTTTGAATGCTGATTTTCTAGGTCAACTTAATGGATATAATCAAGAAGATTATTTTTCTTTTTCCCAATATCTTCTGAGCACATTCACCTTCCATTGGCTATTCTTATATACCGTATTTCCCCATGTATAATACACCTTTATCTATGATACGCACACCTAAAATTGTGCAGAAAGTGTGGGAAAATGCTTCTACTCATGCATAATACGCAACCCTTGTTTCGTAATCAAACCGTATAAACTATACCTCTCCAATTTTATTACTGCTGGCGTTTCCTACCCTTATTTAAAAAAATGGTTTTAAACATAGAATAATATTATTCTAATTTGCTTTGTACGATAATTCTTATTTTATTTTAGGGCAATTTTTAAAGATTTTTTGTAGCTGTGCATAATGCGCATCCCTGATTTTGCTTATTAATTTTTTAGAAGAAAATCTTATATACATGGGGAATTACGGTAATCCTTAGCAGGTACAGAGAGTTGCATTACGAATTGTATTTATTTAGTGCTGTTCAACTGTCAGGTTTTCACGCATCACTGGGTGCCGTGTTGGTTTTTTTTCAACTATCCCCTTTTTATGCTTCAGCTTGTGATATCGCAGCCTTTTTATGTTTTTGATATATATATATATATATATATATATATATATATATATATATATATATATATCACAACGTTTCGGCCGTTGTACGCTCCGGCCTTGTTCAGGTGGTTGGAATTTCGAACTGAACACTTTATTTCGCTCATATTGCAATTTTGCTGTTATCATTACATGTTTTTACCAGAGCTCATATTGCAACTTTGTTGTTATCATTGCTTTTCTCTGGCACTCCTTATTACTGGTTCCCATATTGTATTTATTTCTAACGACGAAACGTTGTGATAAATATGGCGACAAAGATGAGGACAGTAGTCCGAATAATGTAAATAATGTACATAATACCTCATCTCAGAAATATAGACAGACTCGTTAGAAGTATAGTGTGGAAGTCGACTTTAGAAGGAACCGGAAATCCAATCCTAATCAGAAATCAAGGGCTAAACCCCTACTCCTGTTCAAAAGACCGGGAATGAGTGTGAACCGGACTTTAATATGCTTATTCTTAAATTTAATTAAATTTTATTGCTGACAGTTTGATTGTATTTTATGACTGTGACTTCTACTATTTATAATAGTATTTTTGGCAGTTTATATGGTATATAAAAATAAAAATATTTTTCGTATTTATTATTTTTATTGTAATGGTTGGTAATATGCGTTTTAATTGAGCTATTATTAGATAAATGTCAAGTTAAACCGATGCGGTGATGTGGTGATTTATGGGAGTTGTTGGTTAAATTTTTAGTGGTGGGAGGGACGATGCCTATAAAAAATTTTATAATGGTTATTATAACACGCAGTACCCTTGAAGATTTCACGGTTTTTCATAATTTAATTTTCTGATGAGTCCTAATACTTAAGTTAATGTTTGAATAATCTCCTTGCGATTTTGAGATTAACAACTTTAACAAAATAATGCAATAAGAACCATAACTATAAATTCAGATCATTAATTAATGAAGTAAGAGGCTACAAATGAAAAATTAAAAACTGGTAAGGTTTTCCATTTCACTGAATCAGACGTTAAATACGTTATTGCCTCCTCCATTTTCTTTTTCCTTCTTACCTGATTTGTTTGTTTTCTCTAAACACAAACAGCGTCTCTGATATATTTTTTCTGTCGTCGCTCGCAATCGAAACAGAATGTTCCTTTATTTATCTGAGGAAATGTAAGGGCGTAACGTACGTGCCAACTAACTTACTAACTGACGGAGGAACAATATTTTAATATGGAGATTGTTGTTGAATGAATTTCAGCTGATTGTCGATCAATAGACAAGTAATTAGACACTTTCTTGTTAGATGAATCTTGATATGAATTTTTAACTGCATGTTTTCTCCAATTGAATAATATATGAATTAAGTTGATTGATAATGAAAAAAGATTCCAGTAAGAAAAAAATATTTGTTGTATAAAACTAACGATTTATTCTCTGGTCTTTTATCTTTTTGAATGCGATGGGTAAATTGTCGTCATTATATATTTTTCATTTCAACCATATGCGTTGTTTCTCTGTGATTTTGTCGATATAGTATACAGTAGGGTTAGTTAGAAACCGTCTGTGAGAAAAAGATCACCATGACGCAATTCACACCGTCAGAAATGTGGAAAACGGCATGCTGTACTGCGTGGCATTCGCTCCGGAAGCTCCAGTATGAACATTTCAGTATGTTTGGGTATCAGTCTGGGGTCAATGAAGAGAATTCGGAAAGATTTGGATGAGTTTAGGTAATTACGAAAATACGGCAGCTCGGAGAACTCACTCTGATCGTTCTGATAAGAAAAGAAATCCCGAATTTGTTGGTGAAGACCTCAGATTCAACACAGAGGCCTAAATCAGGTGCCTTTAGGAGGGAGTGCTGCCCTGGGTCAAAAGGGTGGCTGCTGAAAGACCCTGTGTCTAGCAAAAGAACTCTAAACCGTGCCACACGAAGAAGAGAACTTAGTGGTGGCTGTCAGACAATTTCTGCGACCACGTCACCCTTTACAACTGTTCATCTAACTCCCCAGACTGCAACCCCCTTGATTATGATGTGAGGACAATATTCGTCAGACAGAAATAAACAGCCTGCAAAGCTTCCTTCGACGACCTATCCTCGGCATCATGTGGAGAGACAAAGATTCAAAGTTGTGCCGGAGGAAGCAGACTCCTGGAGTATGTATTTTCTTCTTTGTCAACGTCGTTTTTAATGGCTGGATCATGTACAGAGTGGCCCGGAAGTCTTGTTAACTCTATATAATCTAATTTTCTAATTCAACACTCTGTGGAGTATCAGTGAGAGGTTTTCACATGAACGATACCAGACTATCCGTTAGTTGAAGGACGCCGTTCAGAGAGCCTTTGCAACAGTCAGCAAAGCACAACTTCGGAAAATATCACATTGGAGAAGACGACGCATCATTTTGTGTCAGGAAAAAGATGATGTTCATACAGAACTTCTCGGGGTGTGGCAGCATCAATGAAAGTGAATAAAGTGAATCCATTACATGTACTTTGTATTACTGGATTACTTGTTCTATTGTTTTAATTTTTTTTTTTTGTAGGGGTGACAAGACTTTCGGACCACATCGAATGAATGACTGTCGTATACCAAAATTCATCATGTACGATGGGATAGCAACGTGGCAACATGCGGTAGGCCGCCTTCTCTACGTTTCAAGGGCGTTTGCAAAAGGGACCTGAAACTCACAGGCATCGAATCTGGTAGCTGGGAACAATCGCCGCGTCTGAGGCCATATTATTCAAGGAGAAGTCATGAAGAGCGGGAAAAAGGCAAATGCAGCCGATGGAGATCAGAAGAGAGCAATCTCAGACCTTCATTCTACATTCCTGCTTCGTCTGTCTCACCTGCAGAAGAGAGTGTTATGCAAAGATTAAATTGATAAACCACTATATACACTGCTCGCAAAAGGACTCTGCCATTATCGGGCGAGTTAAATGGATGCCTACAGTAAGTTTATCTGAATCTTGATGTAAGGTTATATAAATTAAATAGACTTAGAAAGAGTGAGTTGTTCCAAGATTCCAAAATAGGAAAGCTCACTTGCTTTGAAAATCAATATTCGAAATCTCGACTTCTTACTCCAACTTGAAAGTTTGACTTTTATTTCGATTTGATTACCAACCTCTGGAACCAATGGTAAACACGCAAATATCCCAGCCTCAATCCATATCTCACATCTGTTGATATGGCTTCATAAAACATTACAGATCAGATACTTGAAGAATCACATATATTGCCTAAAATTTGCAAAGTTATTTGAAATCGGAAGTTGCAGAGAGACAATCGGTCACCGCCTCTTTACCATTATACATTAAAGCAAAGAAATCCCCAGGCAATTCACTTATTGATGACTTACATTTACAAAAAGCGTGACAGAAACTAGAAAGGCAAGATAACATTTGAACTTCGGCAGGCTAAGAATATGAAACTCGAAGAAAAAGTTGGGAAGAGAGAGGAAGCAAAATGGTGGGCATTGTAAGACAATGGAAAACGGCGGAGAAGGAGAAAGCGAGGGGATAAAAAGTTTCAAATCACGTAACGCTTGTTAGTTTTCCTGTGCACTAACTAGGAGACAAACAGGCACATGTTTCTTTTTACTTATGGAAATGAAATTGTATATTCATTGACCCATCAATTGAAATATTATTAAAGTGTAAGGTCTATCTATCTATCTATCTATCTATCTATCTATCTATCTATCTATCTATCTCAGGATTTCTCTTTCTCTTAGTCTCTTATCTCTTTAAGAGATAAACAACATTTCAAAAGATTTATCTTTCCGGCTTCAAGTTTCGCATATACACAACATGTCGGGGCCAGATAAATCTATCTGACCATACGCTATGACGGCAAGACTTGAAATCGGAAAAGTCTTTAGAAATTTTATTTATTTATTAACGACACACACACACACACACACACACACACACACACACACACACACACATATATATATATATATATATATATATATATATATATATTGAGCACATTAATGTAGAAAATGAAAAAAGTACAAGGGGAAGTCATTAGACTGAATAGATAGATAGATAGATAGATAGTGTTGTAACCTAAAAAGGTTACTGAATGAGGAATAATCAAAACGGAGGTTAGAAATAAAATGGTAATCTTCATAACATCAACAAAATACAATACTCGCCAGCGGCGTGAAGTTGGTAAACCATTGCTAGTGGTGGAGTATTTAGAATATTACCCTCACTTACGAGAGTGTCCCATGTATTTATGAAGACTGAGACATACCCATTAGTGTTCATAGGTACGGTATTTAACTGACAGACAGATAGATAGATAGATAGATAGATAGATAGATAGATAGATATTAAAAAACTATTATAAATATATATATATATATATATATATATATATATATATATATATATATGTGTGTGTGTGTGTTTGTGCGTATGTGTTCAATAAAACTGTTTTTACAGACAAACTTTATCATGTTCAGGAAAACTATCGTATTTAAAAAAAGGTGCTCAATACACAGTTAAAAATAGAGCTAGTCAATATCTAAAATATTAGAAATAGTAACTTTTTCCGCTACTCCATATATATATATATATATATATATATATATATATATATATATATATATATATATATATATATTACCGTAAGGTTCACTCTGTACAAATTTACGAGATTGCAGTGATCGGGAAAATCCTCAAAGGTGTCTGTTCCATAGGGCAGTGGTTCGTGGGAAGAAGCTGATGGAGTTGAATTTACTTCTTGCCAATAGAATATGGATGGAATGAGGGTCGTTTGTTACTATGTGAGTGGCATGGCGGGTTCAAGCCGTGATGGTCAGAGCTAGTGGAACCAGGGGATGCAGTTCGTACAAGCAATTTCCATGGTAGTAGCAATATAGCAGTGAGAGACTCGCCACATCAGGTTTGAGTGTGGAAAATAATTCTTCTCCAACAAGGACTCGGAGACTCTTTTGAATTCTATCAAGACTGGAAAGTGAGGTCCGGGCAGCTCCTGCTCAAATGTGACAAGAGTACCCCAACAATACGGCCTAATCTGGCTCTTATAACGGTAGAGGATAGAATGGGGAGTCAGGTACTTACTGGAACTGTACAGGGAAACGATCATTTTACCTTCATCTTTAGCGATTAGGAATTCCACGAGGGTATCATCGTTGAAATCACTGGTACGGAACGGGATCTGAAAGAGGAAGGAACGGGCGATCGTCAGAGTTCTTCACTGACAAATCAGTACTACATGCTTTCACAAGTTTTTTAAACCACTCTCATTCAGTTTGGGTCGTCAGAGTTCTGAACAGTACGGTAAAGTTTAGAATTACATCATCGTCTATTCAATAAGTTCATCATTTTTCTAACATAATATACTTTTATAATATTCCATTTTTTTGCAAATCTACTGATTGATATAGTCGAACAATAGACATATTAGTAGTGTTTATTTTATGAGTAAATCAGTCAACTGGCGCTACATAATCTTCCTAATATCTTAAGTCCATATACACTTGTCAGCCTTCAATAATTACACTATCAAAGCGATGTAAGTCTCTCTAGCTATTCACGCATTCGTCTTTTTTCTTCAGCCATTTATCTAAGTGTTCGAAGCAGTCAATCAATTCTGTACCGAATGCGTATTTACTAGCACATGTCACCCCGCCAGGTCTTATGCAGCGTTTTCTGCATTTGCATATATTTGAACTAAGAATAAGTACAAATATCAATGACCCTGCGATCAAATATCTTCAAGACAAATATCAATAATTCAGTCTGCAGCCAGTGGCTCATTGTATTATGTGCAGAAACTATGGTAAGCTATTTCAATTATTACGTCCCTGTGGTCACTCAGTATAATTCAACTAGTACATAACAGCCACGAGCTCAAAATTGCTTTCACAGACGTTCTGCGAAAGGTCAGAGTATGGCGTCTTTTCGCTGTACAGTTTCCTTATGAGAAATTATTTCAATTCCTAGATGTTGACCGTCCTAGGTATGATGATAAACTACATCCACGTCTTGGGTAAGACTATAAACTACATCTGACAGCAAGACCATTGATCAGTAGGTTTTGAGGAACATGGAACTACCGCTTAATTGTTAGTGTTTCCAGGTCCACCCTGCCCCGAGGTGGTAGCACCTGTTAGGGTTTCAGCTATGGGCTAATAGTTACCCCCCCACACCAAACTAGGGTCAAGACACTATGAAAGTGTAAAAATAGGTTTTAATACCAGAAAAAATTATTACCAGTAATACATTTTTGGAAAAAATCTTACCAGCGATACATTTCTGAAAAAAAAAAAAAAATTACCACTGAAGGAAAATTATTACCAGAAATAGATTTTTGAAGGAAAATATTACCAGAAATGGATTTTTTGAAGGAAGGAATATTACCAGAAATAGATTTTTGGAAAAAAAATATTACCAACAATGAAAATTTTGTCGGCATTAAATTACCCATTGAGGGTGATATGCCGTAAAACAAAACAAAGCCAAACCAAACTTATATTTTGAGGTATTCTATCAATTATCAAGTCATTCAGAAGATACACGGGTGACAGTGAACGGACGAACCTCGTTAAAGATATGCGATTATGTAACTTTAATTTTTTAAATTATAACAATATGCATACATTGGCCGGTTACTCGTTTCCGAGCACACCTGTCTGATGGGGCGGCTAATTACGTCCTACTGAAGGCGTCTGCTCAGACAGATCTGTATTTGTAAAACACCCACAGAACTCACTGGTTTATATTACAACTATGCTGAGCGTACCTAAGTTATAGTTTCTGGAAAAGAGCACATAATTTGGCGTGATCAACATTTTGAACCAGGCTAGTTCAGATGATGGCTTGTGTCTTGGCGATAACACAATCATCGAGTGCTTCTGATAAATTCTTGCATTACAGTCGGGCGAACCCGTGATAACATCAAGGAGTCAATTCCCCTGGCAAACCGACCATGGTGAGATTCGAACCCGAATCTCATGGTCGGAAAGCTTATGTTGTAACCATTCAACCATACGTTAATTCGCACCTGGCGTTATACTGGGGTTTTTGACAAATATTGGATCGTTTCTTGGCCTGTGGCTGAGATTCGATCAAGGCTTTGACTATCTTGGACTGGCTCCGGCCTGGACTTGCTAGGACAAGTCATGATTTTTTTTTAATAACTTATTTCTGAAATGTACGTGTTTTAATATGTTTTGAATATGCTATTAAAACACGTAAATTTCAGAAATAAGTTATTCCAAAAAAAATTTCTCTTGAAGATGGAACAAAGCTTACTTTAATTCAATTTAATTCAAATAATTATATTGAAGTTTTCGGCTCTTGTTTTGAAACATGAGAACTCTTATGTAGCGTGTTGAATCATATTTTTAAATAAATAATTATATATATATATATATATATATATATATATATATATATATATGAGTTAGAAATAACTTCTTACGGCTGATACCTCAGAAGTATTACTCATAGGGTGATATATTTAGTACGCTATACTCCGCAGAGAATATGAAAGAAATGAAAAAGAAGAAAGAAAAATGTAATTATTTCACAGTTTGATAACTTTCTAGCATGCATATTTCACTGTAGCGTAGTCATATATCTATTTCGAAATATATAATATCATACGAAACTAATACGCGGCAAAATTTATACATGAATAGATTGGTTTTGTGTCAGGCTAAATTAAAATAATATGCATATGACGTGCCCATCGGTTTTGTATAATCAAATAAAACCGACTATATATTCAGTCAGGTTTTCGTTCTTATAACAGAAAAAAAAAATTCCGTCAGCCACGTTAAAAATCAAAGTTAAGATATGAATTCCTAGGTGAATTCTTACAGAACATCAATATCTGAGGAACAAACAAGGAAAAGTGATTTATTATGATACTTCGTTTCGATTTTTTTTTTATTCTTTTATACACAGGAGATTTCGTTCAGAACAGTAAGACGATATTAAAACCAGCTAAAGATTAAAAAAATAATATCATAACTGCAGCGGCCAGTCATCACTTTCCAGTCTTGATAGAATACAAAACAGTCACCGCGTCTTTGTGGGTGACAAATTATTTTCCAACCAACAACCGTTCTCTCACAGACGAAACATCGCTAGCCTTTCACTGCTCTGTCGCTATTACCGTGGAAAGTACACAGACAAACTAAATTCCTTAGTTCCACCAGTTCTAACCTTCGGATCGGATGAAGGTGATGTATATGCACTAAAGCAAATCGAGTGAGTATTTGGAGGTGAGAGGATGATTCGAAGAAAAAGAAGAGTCGACTAGCGGTAAAGAAAGACATTTCTAGCTGGACAGCACAAGAGCGAGCCTTTAGATCACCTTTCCAGGCGGAATAATGACACGAAGTGAAAATAAGAAACGATTATCTTTGTTCGAAGTCTTTGTCTCTTTCCATTACTCAGTAACTATCTTGGATACTTTTAAAAAAAGATTTCTCTCCCTTGAAAATAAAAACGTATTGCGTTATGTATTTCTGAAGTCTAATCAAGAAGACAAGATCTTCGACTACCAAAAAAGATACGAAATAAAAAAAGGACAATAACCTCTATATTTCCTCTTGTAATACATATGCTAATAAATATCGTATTAATTAATGATGTATTATATCTAGTAATACATATGATAATTAACAAAGTCGAGCGATAGGAAGAATATGCTCGTAGCGCATCAGTCCGGAAAATGAGTTTGGTATGTCGATTTCAAATTACAGCTTATTCCATTGCGACTGCTTTTGCACAAAACCCTTGTAAAGTTACGGATTCATTTCTTCCTCTCCTAGCTAGGGATTAAATAGTAAGGTAAACTGCAATGTCTAGCGTTGGTTGGTAACCAGCCTAGCAGATTGACAATTCTGAATAAAAACCTGATTCGTTGTAAAAACAAAATTTCTACGAAAACAGTAGATGCAGCACCTACTGTTGTGAGACTGTGACCTTACACTACATAAAGGAATCTACAAGATTAACATAAAGCCGATAGGGGCTTGAACGTGTTACAGTCTATCAGAATTCAATCAGCTTTTCTTTTTGTCTTTTTTTTTTTTTACTTCTGTTCACACTGATGATGTGTAATGTAACTGATGTTTAACGTGTGATGTATCAATTGTCATGGACACCATGTCTCTCGCTCGAACCAGAGGGGTAGAGAAGAAATATCCATGACCTAATAACAATATCCTCTTTTTATGCGATCACCACTCATTTATCCGTTCATGTAAACTAATAAACTTATAAAAAAATAACCTAATACAACGACTGGCCCATCTCTGAACACTTGCTAGACAATAACACTGTGTAATTATAACACGTGATTTCTTGTTTATGTCTGGCACGACTTCACACTTCATCATAACAAAAGCTAGGCGTTCTCCCTAAATACTTTATAAAGCACAGAAGTAAATTTAAGACGAATAGTTTCTTACGTGTGATTTATTAGATTTCCCACGTCCCAATGGCGATGACAAGTCATCAAAATGGCGTGAGAATTACAATTTTACTCTTCAACAAGAAGGCTGATTTGTCAGTATCACACTATCCTCAGGCAAATTCAACTGAATGTATACACAAACACACATACTCGCATACACACACACACACACATACAAACTTTTATATATGTACACACACACACACACACACACACACACACACACACACACACACACACACACACATATATATATATATATATATGCATATTTAAACATATGTATGATCGTATTGAAATATGCATAGGCATATAAAAGCGGTATCCATACACACACACACACACACACACATATGTGTGTGTGTGTGTGTGTGTTTATTCTGAATAATTTTATGCAAATAGGCATAGGTATTCATATATATATATATATATATATATATATATATATATATAAAATGTACGTATGTATAGGATGAAATATAATTATAAGGTTTAATTATTATGGCTTAGTAAAGCTCAAATTTCTGTCTATAAGCATACGTATTCGGCGACCTTTCTCGATAATTCATTTCTGTTCCGAATCGTAAATTAACGTAATTAATGACAACATATTATATGTAATGGATTAAAATCGACAGATATTTTAATATATTTTCTGTTTACACATTATTTTTATGGTTACAACTTATTTGAGTAAATGCTCTGTTTCTAAATTAAACAGTATTAATTACACTTACCGGCCTGAATATTCAGAAGTCCTCTGTGCCAGGTTAAATGAAGTTTCTATATAGGATACAGGTTCGATTCCTGTCGGAGGATGCGTATTTTCTGAGAAATTTCTTGAATATTCAGGACGGTGAATGTAAGTTGTATTCATAAAACTAAGATATCAAAAGATATATATATATATATATATATATATATATATATATATATATATATATATATATATATATATATATATATAAATTACGGGGAATCTGATTGAACGGTTATTGTATAGATATATTTAATTTATAGAGGTACTATAGAAAGAGAAAAAACCTATCGTCCTGTATATATATATATTTCAGTTGAGATTTATATCGGACTCAATGAATTTATTCATTTATATGTTTATCAAATCCTCCTACTTATTATATGTATTTATTGTTGCTTGATCCGGCTTCTAATGCTCCAGTTGGCGCGGCTTGGTGATAGTAGTCGTGGCTCCAGGAGGCACAGTCTTATGGTTATATATTGAACTCAGGAGTAGTTCTGCCACGGAATATGTGAGTGAGTGGCGCTATGTGGGTCTGATATGATTCTCTTCGGTGTCGAGGCCCGGTTGGTACAGTTGGTATGTTGTCTGCTTGACAACCCAGCTGTCAGGGTTGCGCACTGCTGATGAGTCCCAATTATAGGACGAAACGGCCGTCCAGTGCTTCCTCTATTTTTCAGTTGAGATTTATATCGGACTCAATGAATTTATTCATTTATATGTTTATCAAATCCTCCTACTTATTTTATATATATATATATATATATATATATATATATATATATATATATATATATATATATATGGTTTAGTAATATAATAATGATAGTGTTACCAGTTTTACTAATTAACCTATAGTTGGGGAGAAGAGGTAGATTCATACCTTTGCCCGTAAGTGAATATAATAAGCCGAACGAGAATTTGAACTCGGTTCACCATTTGACAATTCTGAGCTTTTATCCATTACACCATCCACATATCCAAGCTTAAGGCATTCTTGTATTCCCAAGCGATAACCCATAGCACAGGAACTGATGTTTCAACGCGATGTGGCCGTAAGGCAGAAGAAATAGTCAGCCTCCTACAGGATGATCTCAGGAGTTCCGGCATTGTCATATCCGTCCACTGTTAGATGAAGTCTAATCGGCTCTTTGCTTTCTGACCCAGCGTGCATCCACCATCAAAAGTACCTTCCATAGAATTGCAGAGGCCGTTATGCCATGTGACGTGGTCAAACGAGGCCAATATACTGATTATGGGGTTATGCTGATGACATAGGTGTTCATTGTTGGGATGAGAATAATTTTTAGCAGAAAATTCTCCATCATGTGTTTCAAGAAATGAAACTCAAGGCAAATCTTTGCAAAACAGAAACACTGATCTGGAATCGAAAAGAAATCAGTAATGGCATCTACTCTGAATCCATCACAGATATACAGGATTTGAAATTAGTAAATACTAAACACTTCAGCTACCTTGATGTAAGGATCAGCTTTAAGAAATTAAGTATAGGAGAAAAAGAACTTGATGATAGAGTAATCTGTGCTATCTGTATTTTCGGTCAACACCAGAAATTGCCACGAAACCAAAACATCAACCTAAAAAAGACCCTAAGATGGAGACTTTCATATGGAAGCCAGGCATAGCGCTGAACCAGTTCAGAAATATTTAAACTCTCAGCTACATACAACCGCTTTCTAAGGTCAATTGTTAAAAAGGCTTTGGGTGCGTGAAGCCGGAGGGTTTTGGCAAAGATCAGACCTCTTTGAATATTGTGGACAGGCGTTACGGAATCACAAATAAAGGACAGTACCGAGTAAGAAAAACCACATCACTTGAAGACTACCAACAGCGGCAACAACTAAACGGGATAACACATGTAACATCGAAGAAAAACTAATGACATAATCAAAATGTTAACATTGCACACCACTTCAAAAGGAAGATACGGAAGGAAAACCCCATAAATATTGGAAAGATACAAATATAAATAATACTAGAAACCTATTTTCTGTTGTGGTAGGATCCACCTAATTTGCATAGTGGAGTACCGACCATATAAATATGGTTGGTACCGGGAAGAGAGGGGGAGGAATCAAGAGATTCAATCCAGAGACTCTGCCCGACTGCGACTAAGTCAACACATTCTCCAGGAACGGTCTTCCCAAGAATATACAAAATACTATATGTAAATATTGTGTACACTTTCTTGTTTCAATACATTTTGTTCTAAGTACATTTTGTGTTGCATTATTATTCCATGCATTAGTCAAGTTTCAACATTTTCCTAAAAAGCTTTTATGAATTTCAACGGAAAAAGAGTATTAGCTGCTCGGTCAATGAATGCCAAATGTGACCTTGTAAGGAAACAATTAATATTAACATTAACATATATGTATATGTATGTGTGTTTGTCTGTGTGTGCGTGTGTATGTACGCGCGTGTGCGTAATTACAATCTCAGAAATTAGTCTGTATGGTTGTCTGGACAGTGTTAAATCGTTAGTCAGATAAAAGTTTCTTTGATGGATTAAAATTTTAGTGTAGGATATGGGGAGGATTAAGTTGACAAGCGAAAATCCGATCATAATCACCAGAATTGAGCAAAATCGTTATTGTCTCACTCTTTCACTTCATCTCTCTCCCTCACTATCTCTCTCTGTCACTCTACCAAACACACACACACACACACACGAATCCACAGATGCAAACAAATAGATACACATAGATAAGTGTAAATACGCAGATAGATAATGAACAGACTGGAAGAGATAGATAGATAGATAGATAGATAGATAGATAGATAATGAAGAAACTGAGATAGATAGAGAGATAGATAGATAATGAACAAATAGATAGATAGATAGATAGATAGATAGATAGATAGATAGATAATGAACAAACTGAACAAACTGAAATACATAGATAGATAGATAGATAGATAGATAAATAATGAACAAACTGAAATAGATAGATAGATAGATAGATAGATAGATAATGAACAAACTGAGATAGATAGATAGATAAATAGATAGATAGATAGATAGATAGATAGATAATAAACAAACTGGAAGAGATAGATAGATAGATAGATAATGAACAAACTGAGATAGATCGATAGATAGATTGATAGATAGATAGATAATAAAGAAACTTGGATAGATAGATAGATAGATAGATAGATAGATAGATAGATAATGAACAAACTGAGATAGATAGATAGATAGATAGATAGATAGATAGATAGATAGATAGATAAAGAAACTGGGATAGATATATAGATAATGAACAAACTGGGATAGATAGATAGATAGATAGATAGATAGATAGATAGATAATGAACAAACTGAAATAGATAGATAGATAGATAATGAATAAACTGGTATAGATAGATAGATAGATAGATCGATCGATAGATAGATAGATAATGAACTGTTGTGGTAGGATCCACCTAATTTGCATAGTGGAGTACCGACCATATAAATATGGTTGGTACCGGGAAGAGAGGGAGGAATCAAGAGATTCAACCAGAGACTCTGCCCGACTGCGACTAAGTCAACACATTCTCCAGGAACGGTCTTACCAGGAATATACAAAAAGACTATATGTAATTATTGTATACACTTTCTTGTTTCAATACATTTTGTTCTAAGTACATTTTGTGTTGCATTATTATTCCAGGCATTAGTCAAGTTTCAACATGAACAAACTGAGATAGATAGATAGATAGATAGATAATGAACAAACTGAGATAGATAGATACATAGATAGATAGATAGATAGATAGATAGATAGATAATGAAGAAACTGGGATTTATAGATAGATAGATAGATAGGTAGGTAGCACTGTAGAATAGAGTTCATTGATTAGATGCACAGATAAAGTCCATTTATGGACAGCTGCAATTTATATTTCGATTGTGCGACGAAACAGCTTCCTTCGCTAATCTGTCTCGTAGGCATCTCTTTGTATCTGATTAATTGCGCCTACAATGCGTGAGTCTTTGTGATATAGAGAACGGCCGCAATGGCAAGTAAGAATTGATCTTGCTTATGGGAAAAAGTGACATTCTGTCTTCTCCAAGACAAAGGCTTTAGTCACTTAATCTTGGTTTAAAATTGATTCCCTACTCCTTTTCGTTAGATATTTCAGCTTGAAATTCTCTTGTCAAACGAGATATACCTTGACCATCGAGGCGAATGAAAGCAGTCCTTGAAAGTTATTTCGCTTTCGTCGATCGACGTTTGTCCTTGGAGAGAGATCCAGTAAAGGACTAGTTTAAGGATTGGGCATTAGAAAAATGGTATGAACAGAGGAAATAAATCAGGGCAAGTGGTGCGAAGGCGGAACTGAATAAGCCACAAGATGCAACGGGTTTATATGCAAATATTCAAAGCGCACATCTAGAATGTGCTTACCCGGTTGAAAGTTATATTCTGCATATAGAAACACGTTGACGTACCATAGGATTATACAAGAGTGCACAATCGGAGATAAACTGAATTGAAATCACACACCGGTACATACATCTTTACGCGCCATGCTACTTCTGCGAAACCGGATCACGCTCACTTCCTACGTATTCCAAATGTAAGAAGAATAATCCACTCAGACTCCCGCGCGGATGCTTCCCTGAACAATACCATCTTGAGCCTCTTCAAGGTTAAATCACTATCCACGCGTCTTATTCTCGTAATTTTCATTTCTATCTACCTTGCCATATATTCATATTACACATCATTCAATAATAACCTACCCAGTGCAGCGATCAGATAGATAGACAAATAGATAGATTTGAACAGACTATGACACAGGATGATAGATAGACAGATAGATTTGAACAGGCTATTACACAGTATGATAGATAGACATAGATTGATTTGAACAGACTACGACACAGGATGATAGATAGACAAATAGATTTGAACAGAGTATGACATAATATAATAGATAGACAAATAGATATACATGAACAAACTGTGAAATAGACAGATAGACAAATTGATACATATAAAAATACTGAGAGATTGATATAAACAGTCTGTGAAATAGAGATGAAATGATTAATGATGAAATCTGAAGAAAAAAAAAACCGGCAAGCCAAGGTCAATCATTATCTATCATTTTTATTCTCATAATCTACACTTCTTATCACATAACTCATTACTATTTTATCAGTAACTTTCTGTTTTGAATAGCTCCGGAGATTTGTATTGAGTTAGTTTTAGTATCAAAATATGCATACGCACATTCAAAGAAGGCAATAAAACCACTAAGACTCAAGGGATTACTGAGTGTGAAAGTATATGAAAAAAAAAAACAATTAAAGAAAAGAAATTAAGGAGACGGAAGATAGTTCCACAAGCAAAAAGTGCGAGAGAAGAAACTGTTAGCATAGAACTTACGGTTACATCTAGCGATTTCAACTATAAAATAACGAGATCTAGCTGACTTTCTAGTCGGGCGTTTAAAGTCGAGGTACCCAAGAAGAAAGTTCACCAGAAAAATTACTATGAAAATATTTATCGAAAAGACACAGGGAAGCGACGTTATAGCGGCAGGAAAATGACTGAAGCTGATATGGCATGTCAGGACCAGTAAGATTGCAGATTCTTTGGATTTCATCAAGAATCTCTAAATACATAGCAGACGCCCCAGATCAGATGTAAATGCAATATTCAAAGCATGGACAAATTGTAGACTTTTAAATATGTAAGACAGATTCTTACATGCAGATTAAACATAGTAAATAGTTATACAAATGTACAATTAAAGAACAAAAAAATTAATTTATGTACTATATGTGTTATGTTTGCATGTGCCGTCGACATATGTTAATTTGCCAGAAATAGTTTCTAATCTATGTACACTGACTTACGCATATTTTGGTTCAAGCCAACTTATAATTTTTCTTAGCTAATTTTGAGATGGTGAGTTCAAAGACCAAGTTCGTTTTTACTGGTTAGCTCCACATTGTACCGTACACAACTCTATTATTAAAAATTAACATTTATAGCCAAATTGTCCGTCATGTTCAGTTTAATTCTGAATGCCTCTTGCAAAATAAGATGAATGTTATTAAATTGCCCATTGCTCAACATCCTGGTTTGTATATTATGATAATGCCTGGTGATAATGACAATGCAATTGAATTGTTCTAAGTTATGGGCTAAAACATTATACTGTCTATGGATATAATGTACTAGCAGTAGAGCCTGGCGTTGCCCGGGGATGTAACAGTAAGAGATAGATCAAGTATCGACCATCATAAAGACTGAAAAATAAAATTGACAAAGATTATTGTTTAAGGTTGACGGACACGCATGTCTTAATTAGTTTTTTTTTTTTTTTTTTTACGAATTGGTCAAACCCAAACTCAAACAAAAACATTGTTTTCAATCGTTATGGATCTAACGATTGAATAGAATTTTATTAAAAACAATTGTCTTGTAAATGAAATTTTTAAAGTATTCTGAATGTAAAAATAAAGAAAAAAGTGTGCAAGACAATAAGAAACACTACCTGCCAAAAAAAAAGTGAAGTTTTGTTGAAATCGGTTGAAAAATGTAGGAAATCCGATCCTATATATAAACGAACACACACACACACACACACACACACACAACCTGGGTTTTATAATAAGTATAACTCGATACGAGTTGTCCCCCTTTCATTCTCGTGATACCTCTTAATCGTGTTTTCAAATTGATTTCGTGCAAAAACAATTGTTTTTCCAGTATTTGGCGTTGTCAGAACCACCGCAAGATAATTTTACGTAGTCCTGTGAAGTTTTGTTGAAATCGGTTGAAAAATGTAGGGAATCCGATTCAATATATAAACGTACACACACACACACACACACACACACACACACACACACACACAAACAAACAAACAAACAAACAAACAAACCATCTGCATTTTATAATAAGTAAGATGATGAATTGTATAATTGGTCTTATTTATGGATGTAAATATTACAAAGTTTTTTTGGGGGGATATAATACCTGATGATATTGACGGTATATCTAAACAAAAGAAGAATGACTGACACTACTGCTGGAACTTAAAACAAAACAAGGGTTTTTGAAAAATCATTTGTTTCCTGTTGAGGAGTGGTTTTCCGGCTCCTTCTAAAGTCTTCTCATTCTCTTTCACTCCCACTAGCATCTTGTCTTTTAGTGGCATTTTCGCCTTTCCAGAGGGGAATTGCTTAAAAAAATGAAAGTTCTTGCCGCGACTATCAACTGTTTTCAGTATTCAAATTTTAATCGCCTATTGTGTTATATTTCTTCCGTATTTCAGAAGTTGTGTTTTATTTCATACTAAGCTTAAGTTTCAAAAGGGCAATTATTTTCCTTCACATTTACAATTATCTAACCAAATCAGGGCCAATTTTTATGCAAGATACAATATTCTGGAGTAGGAAAAGTAAAGCCAATGTTTGAAAATGGATGTTAAATTTTGGATTCAGCAAAAATTATTTAAAATTAGCCAAAAACTTCCCATTCACCATTTAAAAAAGTTGGCGTTATCGGTTATGCTCCGGGCATTATATGCCTCAAAAGTTAAATCTTTGTAGCCAAATTAAGATTTTGCTTATCGGATGTTAGAAGCATGTTTTATCTGTTTGATACTGATATTTACTTTTATTCGGGTCAAGTTGTAGCAGACTAGAACAATTTATACCCACTTGTAAGACTGTCGCGATACAGTAGCAATATCTCTGTTTTGCACGCATTTAGTTTAATGCCACATTAATCTAAGTTTAATCAAAAGCCATTTAAATAATATTGCAAGCATACGCATTTAGGCTGAGACAGAAAAGCTACTAAATCGAAAGAAGAAAAACTGCTAAATCGTCAATTAATTCCTCAGCAAGTGAAGATGTATTAAATCGATTTCCGCTTCCGGTCTGATACCGAACACTAAATCACATCGAATTTAGTCGGCGTTTTCAATTAACCGCCATATTTGCTGCTAATATGTTTGTCGACATACATCGTATATTTCCGGATGTTTTTTCGATAAATCTGTGAATATATATTTATGGGTTATGGAACTATTCGATGTTTATATCCTTTTGTTTGATTTTTGACAGAAATACACATACACACATCACGTTATATCTATTATATATATATATATATATATATATATATATATATATATATATGTGTGTGTGTGTGTGTGTGTGTGTGTGTGTGTGTGTGTGTGTGTGTGTGTGTATAATAAACAAATAAATCCAAAATTATCTCATATGGGGAATAGCCTGTTTCGGTGTCGAATGAGTTCATGTCTATAAAGTTAGATGAAGCAGGAAGTAGAATTTCACCATGAAAGATAACAAAATACAACTTGCCGAAAACATCTAATATAGAATTTATACATTTCAATGTTTCAGTCAGACGAAAGGCACGAGTCAATTGTCAGAAGAGAATTTGTTTTTATGTCGACATTTGAATCAGAGGAATGAATTAGTGTTAAATTATTGATTTGTATTTTACGACTTAGAAAACCTTTTGCATGTTATTTCAAGCCAGAATTTTTTTTAGATTGTAATAATTTATGGAAGATAATAATAGTTTACTGATACAAGTCATACTAAATGACCGATAGTTGGTGGAGAAGAATGGATTCATGCCTTTCCTAAGGGTATTTGCGCATAAGTCAATAAAAAGAATCCAAGTGGAACACGGCTTACGACAATATCGTGTTGAAATATCGTTGAAATATCGTGTTTCAATGTGGTATGGTCGTAAGCCTAAATATTTATAATAACTTGTATGGTTCTGTAGGCAAAAGTACACTTTCGAGTTGGCTTTCTTTGCCGTAGTATCGTAGATCTTACTGCTAGGATGTGTAGAGGTAGGGGCCTAATAGTTAAGATTGTGGCAAATGGAATCAACGACTCCGTATGAAGTAGTGTGTGCTCTTTTCTATACTTGAGAAAATCCTAACTCTACCCGTCTGAATAAGCCCATTGCTGGTACTATTATTTTGCAACCATTTCACTCCATGAAAGACGATAAGGACACTGACGTTATTAAGAGTGAATGAAGATGAGGAAACATTAGTGAAAAGTTGTTGATGTTTGTTTAACGGTATACCAACGCTTTATAGGTCATTTAATGCCGACATTTAATTTTCTAGGGAGCCTTGAAGTAATAAAATATGATATGCTATTCTATTTTCACAGTTGAATACATGGTAAATGATACTCAGCTTTTGTGTATATACATATTTGTGTGGATATAATTACAAGAAGGTGGTGATATGTGTGTTTTGTATTGTAGTTTGGTTGAATTATGTTTTGGAATTCAGTTTGATTTAAGAAATTGTAGGATATTATATGACTTAATGTAGGAAAGTTCTTTCATGTTGGTTGTTTGGTTGATTTTGTTTATCGACATATCAACCTCCATGGGTCATTCAATGCCGAAATGTAAATAATTTGAACAATTTTATGGCTTTAAATAAATATATTTTGAACGCAACTGTATGCTTTTAACTAAAATATATTGTTTCGAATTTTACTATAAACAGGCGTTATTACTTTTTTTACATAAAATTATATTGCTGGTATTTTTACTGTAAAAATGTCTTTTTTTCTAATTTCATGGTGTGGTTCTAGAGAAGGATACCACGAGCCGAAAATGTGAGCACCGACAAGGTTTTGGAGAGAATAAAAACAAAGAGGAAACTTATACTTAACACCCTGGAAGAAGCAGCTAAAATTTCTGGGACACGTAATGAGAAAAGAGAGTTAGGAAAATTTGATACTCATAGGACGGGTAGAAGGAAAGATGGACAGGGAAAAGCAACACGTGTCATACTTAATGGCCTTGTGCAAGTGGATGGCAGAACAGGGTCGAGGAGAAATAACAAGATGATTAAAAGGAAAGGAGGAGATAGAGAGTCGTGATCGCCTATGCCCCGAAGGGACACGTCACATAAAAGAAATGAAGTGTTTTATTTGGGGTTTTACTATTTGCCCATAGCTGGGACCCTAACAGGAGCTACCACCTCTGTCCAGTGTGAACCTGGGAGCAACAGCAATTAAGAGGTGGTTCTGGGTTTCTGAAAACCTCCAATCTCCTGATCAGAGGCCTCGCTACCGGATGCAGTTTATGTCCTACTCACGGCCCCGTTAGTGAAGCGAGAGGACAACAACAACAACAACAACAACAACAGCAATAATAATAATAATAATAATAATAATAACAGAATTAAAAAGATAGATGGCGATTGACGTTACATTTTTGAAGATCGTATTTGACCAAGAAGAGGGTTTCACAATCGATAAGTGAGACATAAGGAGCTATTTTAATGGAATATGCGGTTACATCGAGCTATTTAACCAGTAAACTGAGTAGACTTAACCGCTTATCTTGTACAACGCTTAAATTCATGAAGTCGAGGTACTAAAGATGAAAGCCATATCGCACACCAGAAATGTTAAAATTTAGCGTCCCAACATCTTAAATGTTTACCTTCTGTGTATCATTATAACTGATATTTAAATTTATATATTCCATCCCCTATAAATATATCACTCCATCAATAAGAACATAATTTTAATCTGGTTAAATCTTTTTATGGAACGAAACTCATTACATAGATTTTCCCCATTCAATACGTATAATATAATATTCAAAATTTAGTATTTCATGTCTGAGATGATTTTTCAATATTTTTGTATTATTTCTTTTAATTGTTATCGTCTCGGTTGATATCGGTGTTATTATAGACATGACGTTTCGACCAAGTACCCTCTGGTCATCATCAAATGTCCATTGATTGGTTGATATGAGCTATCTATTCATCAATGTGATATTTTGTCCCTTTGATGTCAGTTATTGTTCGTTTCTACTGAATTGGAGCTTCAGTACCTGATCCAAGTATTGAACTTATGGCCACTATATGACAGTAGCACATTTATGACCAACTCCTATACCCACTACGCAAACTTTGTGTCTTTATGTCATCTATATCAACCGAGGTAAGAACAATCGTTCGAAGTAACAAGAATGTTATATTCGTAAGTTAGAATTAATTTGCTTCCTCGCAGAGTACTCGCCGACTTTGGCTTAAAAATCTAAATTTTAATCTTTTTTTCGAGGAAGGATATTTATATAGCGAAGCAAGAGCTTCGGGCATGAGAGCATTAAAGCATAATGAACGACAAAAACAATAAAAAAAAATGAATAAAGTCTGTTAAGAGAGGCAAACAATGAAAAGAGAACCGAAAAATCATGAGAAAGGCAAATTATCTTCGAGCTAATTTGGAACGAATCTTTATTTTAAAGGGCTACTTCATTTAGAATCGCTTCTGGTCTTGTCAGTCTTTATCGGAGTTCGCATATTAAAACGACTTTACAAATTCATTTGAAAAATCACAGTTTTCCGCCGGAAGAAATGATTGAGAAATAAATAAAAGAACAACGAGAAAGAAAGTTCAGACAAAAGGGGAATAACTGCTGAAAGAAAAAGAAGAAAATAAAGTTCTGGCGCCTTCTCAGACAATTATGCAACTAATAACCTGCAACTGTAAAAAAGGATTAAAATTAAAATTGAATCCAGAAACGTTTACTTTGGATTTAGAAAAAAAAATATCCGCCCAAAAAACACATGAACTTCTTTTCCATTGTAAACGAACAAGTTCCATTTTAAATGAAAAAAAAATAATGGCATTTGAAGGATTCTTTCGATTTTTGTATTGTTTGCACAATGAAATTTCTGTTTAGAGTTTGTTAGGCGGCTCCCAGCTGACTTTGTTTAGCGGTATATCAACCTCTATGGGTTATTTAATGCCGAAATCTAAATATTTTTAAGTAATTTTATACTTTCAATTACCGATAAGTCGAGCAAAATTTTATACTTTCAGGTTAAACATGTTTTTTAGATTTATCATTTGTAGATCATAAAATATATTGTTGATCATTTTAAAAAATTTATTGCTGATAATTTCCCTACAAAAAATGTATTGCTGTTAATTTTATTATAAAAATGTACTTTTATACTTTTTAGTGTTGTATTGTCATTTTACTATAAAGATGTACTGTTGATTTTTGTTTGGAGGCTCACTTGTCCATCACTGGGACCCTAACAGATACCCTATTTGCAAGCCGCTAGTGGCCGCCAATAGCAACGCTAGCGGCCCTCTGGTCGCAGCAACCGATTGGTCTCTAGCGGTCCGCCAGTGCTAACATTGCCGAGACGACCACGCCGGTGGTTTGACCGCAGGCCAGCAGCGGAAAACGGTAGTGCCATGCCGCCCAGTTTCAGATTGTTGGCTTACGTGTAGGGTTGTATCACGCCGAGTTAGAGTGAAGCTCGGAACAACAGCAGCTAAGAGATGGTTCTCCGCTCCTCAAAGCCCCCAGTCTCCTCATCAGAGGCCTGGGATGTAGTTTATTGTCATGTTAGTAGTTTAATCATCATATAAGGTCCTTTTCTGGTATTCCTTCTTTCTTCTTTCTATGTGCCGAGTCCTTTCAGGACGTAGGCGATCATGACTCTCCCCCCCCTCTATCCCTTTCAGCTCTCAACAAGTTCCTTCCCTCTGCCACCTCCCCCAAGACCACGTTCTGTCATCCACTTGTTTAAGGATTCTAGGGATGTCATGCATTGTTATCTCTTGTCGATATTTCACTCTATTCGACCCGTGAGTATCAGATTCTCCAGGCCTTCCTTCCTCATTATGCATTCCAAAAACTCCAGCTGCCTCTTCCTGATATTAAGTATAAGCCTCCTTCTTGCATCCTCTCTAAGACCTCGTCGTTGCTCACACGCTTGGTCCATGATATTCTCAGCATCCGTCTGTAGAAACACATCTCTATCGCCTCGAGTCTCTTCTTCATCTTTGAGGAAATCGTCTTCCTCTTATTTCTGTAGAACCAATTGAGCAAAACAAGAACTCTGCAGAAAGATTTCAATCGACACACAGATTACAATACAGACACAGTAAACAGCAGAGAGTTAGCTTTCATCTGAGAAGAAATTGAAATGTGTTTATATTTCTGACACCAAAATTTAATCTAAACTAATATGTAGATATTTCCCCGTACGCACGTCTCGGCCAAACGGAATGTTTAAGGAATATCGTTTTTTTGCTTGGTCAAGCACAAAATCTAAAGTAATATCACAGGCTATTAGAAGTTAACCACGTCACTCATTCGAAGTTATCTGATTTCATCAAAAGTAGATGTTATCCAAAACAGATGTCATTAAACGCAGGCCAATGTGACCAGATATCATCAATAGCATGTCAGCAAAACGCTACAAAGAATAAGCATAATTAATCTAAAACCTATGACTAAATCTATCTATCTATCTATCTATCTACACACAGACACACACACATATATATATATATATATATATATATATATATATATATATATATTTATATAAATATAGCTATCTATATACAGTGTAACCCGGATATAAGAGAGTTGTCGGGACCGGAGAAGAAGTCTCTTATATCCGGGTTTCTCTTATATCCGGGTTTGGTCTATTTTATATACATTAACACAGGCTCTAATTTGGGACCAGAGAAAATCTCTCTTATATCCGGGTTTCTCTTATATCCGGGTTACACTGTATATATATTTCTCTCTCTCTCTCTCTCTCTCTATATATATATATATATATATATATATTTTATCTATCTGTTTATCAATCTCTATCTATCTACACAGACACACATATTTATCTATCTATATATATTTATCTCTATCTATCTATCTATCTATCTATCTATCTATCTATCTATCTATATATATATATATATATCTGTTTATCTCTCCGTTTATCTATCTATATTTATTTTTCTACCTATAATATCTATCTATCTATCTATCTATCTATCTATCTATCTATCTATCTATCTATCTATCTATACACGATGGCTGTGTCATAAAAGACAGTTATTACAAAAGTAGAAATATAGAAAGAGGTGCTAAATCATTAAAATGCATTGAAACTTAAACAAAACTGATACAAAAGAATAAAAATCAAAATCAGAAATGAGAGAATCTGAAGAAACGCAAAATAAAATATCGTTCAAGGCAATTAAACAAAGCTGGACGTCAGCGATCATGACTCTTCACAACTTCTCCTCCCTTGTAGCTCTAATGAATTATCTGCCCATTGTTTAAATTTTTACTGCCAGTCCCTGTCCCACAATCCATTTAGGCTTACAGCCACACCATGTTGAAACACCGGTTCCCGTACGATCACCGAAGTTAAGCAACGTCGAGCCTGGTCAGTAATTAGATGGGTGACCGCTTGGGAATACCAGGTGCTGTAAACTTGGATATACGCTTGGTGTAATGGATAATGGCTCAGAATTGATAATCGGAGAGCACAGTTCCAATTCCCGTTGGGTTCGTTATATTCACATACGCGCAAATATCTTTGTGAAAGGTATGAATCCACCTTTCCCCCTGCTATGGGTTAAATAGTAAGACTTGTATCAAAATCATTATTACACCACTAAACCAGTATTATGATTTATATGCTGCAGAAAACGAAACAGTCAGAGAAATGAATACCGTATTTATATACCTATGTATATTTCAATAACATTATGCAGAGTATATATATATATATATATATATATATATAAAAGCCCAAACACTAATATTCCATGGTTATAATTTATTACATTGGAATCGTAATCATGATCCAATTTATCAGACCTACAAATTCAAAAAAGCATTTTTTGAATTTGTAGGTCTAATGAATATTATTGTTTGAGCCTTTTATATTATATTCTTGCTCTGTCCTGGACATTGAGCTGTACCTAGATTCTATCCTCTTGGAAATTTATATATATATATATATATTGACCACTAATATTATCTATCTATATATATATATATATATATATATATATAATCCGTAGAAAACGAAAACAATCATTCAACACACTATTTACATAAACTTGTTAGGTATATCATTTGTTGTTTCTTTGCGTCCCTCTTCCCTTTGGTATGTCGTGTGAGTGTCAAAATCTCCAAACTCGCTTTCCATATGCCTAGGTCACAACTTGTGAGTTAGACATTGTTTGTCCAAATTAAAATGAATAAATAAGTATTTCAGAAGTAGTTCAACTACAAAAATAAACTGAAATTTAAAGAACAGGCATTTAGAGTCCAGCTTAGAGTCCAATAGAATCTCTCAACGCACTTGAGCTGCCCACTGTTCCTACTCAGAAACTTCAATTATAACTTGGAATGCCTATCATACTTCTCAAAATTACGTACCTCCAAAGTTATAAAATGAAACTGTCAATCATCTTCCCCCGGAATGACATCGATTTGTCTATCGTAAATGAGGACGGCAAAAAAGAGAAGGCATTTATTCCCAGGATCTACGTATATCGAACAAACTTGCACTTCGAACTCAATCAATTCAATTCTCACTCGCGCTTAGTTCGCCATAATGATAAAAAAAAGCACCAGACCAGTCTTTCAAAATTGTTGGCTTCAACATGATTTCTCCACTTCTATGCTGGCTGTACTAGGGTTGGATAACAAAGCAGTCTTTTTACACAGTGGGTAAAAGCTACAATCTTCTGTTCTGACAAGCACAAACAACCTATCATTTGCCTTGTATTGAGTATCAGAATTCTTTCTTCGTGTATAAATTATGTAAAAAAAACTTTTTTCTGTTTGTTTTGTTTATAGTTATTTTCTCCTAGAAATATTCTCATATACCTACTTGTACCCTCTTTCTCTCTTTCTTGTCCAAGACTCGCCACTGATGCTATGGCTGCAGTACATATAGTGCTCCAATAACTCTAATGTGTTATTGGACATGGCGATAGGCAGTTATATCGTCTGAGCATTTAACGAAATCTATCAAGTTAAAGAAAGATATACTAACAAATCTATATTGGATTTCTGTAGATCATATAATTTTAGGCTACCAGGTCTCACCTACCCGGCATTTATTAAAATTATGTAGTATATTTTATGTTTTCTGATTTTCTGATTTCAATTTTTTTTTATCCTAAAGGTAAAAATGAAATGAATATATTTGTTAATTTCTGTAAATAATTTCAGTTCTTTACAATTATATTATTTTCGCCAAAACCTTTAAAACATTGTGATTAACAACACATTGGATCTAAACAGTATTTATTGAATTCTCATAAACCTTTTAATTTTAAGAAATGCTAATGAAATTATGTGCGCAAAAGTTAGAAAACTGTTTCGTTCGCATTTCCGATATTGTCGTTATTTGTTGTCTGCCGAGTTGGTCATAATGTTGCAATGAAACGAGGTGTTTTTAAGATAATTAACGTATAAAAATTTTATTTTTATTTGTAAAAAAAATGTTAAAGTTCTATGTATGATCGTCTAAGTTGTTTTCTTATATACATTTTGAGAAAAATGTATTCTTCTGAAGGCTAGACGGTTTGTGTGTCAAAATTTTGTTCAAATATTTGTGATAAAATTTGTGCAGATTAGGCTTTTAGGCTCAAGAGGTGATACCGCCCAAATTGTTTGACGTGTTTCGGATTCATTTTTTTGAATACTTAGCCAATAAGAAACAAATTTTTCTGTCCCTTATGAAGTTTTGGCTGGAGCCGATGTGGTGGTCACTTTTTCTATAAAAAGGACAGCTATCTGCGGATGAAAGAAAAAAACAGACAGAAGAAAAAGAATGTGCCATTGACGAGAACGGATAGAGCATTAGCACCCGCACTTCAAAGGACGGTCCAACTGGAGGTCATAAATCAGAGCTGACAGATTCGAGGCAGGTCTCTATCCCAAAACTTAAATTCCTTATGAGCCTCCTGGAGAATTCTTCACACTGAAGGTACAAGTGAAGTTTGCAATATTCTAAGAGCCCTTCGTCCTATTTGTGTATACTGTTAAGAATGAAGTTTGGTGCTATCTGGAAAATTTCTGTCTTGTGCCATTTTGTTATTCCTTTCTCTAAGTTTTTCCTGTTTTTCTATTTTTGAAGGGATTAATTTTTTTTGTATATGACTCCGTTTCTTATTAAACTAATTGCGATATATTTTTTCTTGTTTCCGTGGTGTTGTGGTGTCCTCGCTCTTCGAGTCTATGCTAGACTCTTCCGCTTACTATAAGCTTAGTAGGGGAGAAGGAACAGTGAACAGATCGAGTACTACTTCATTCGATACACTCTTTCTAGTCGTGTAATACTCTTCTTGTGTACTTAACCATTTACTTAGTCACAACACGTGGGTAATCCCTTTTTTGTTTCCTCAAAAATTGTTATCCTTCCTTTGAGGCGCACAGGGGGAGATTTTTGTGTGACACCTGTATTGTACCTTTTTTTTTTGTAATTATGTAAACTGTAAATAAATGCGTTTTTCCTTTTGAAATTTTACGCATTGGTTGTCTTGATTTAAGATTTTACGCCTCTTGTGACTTACTGTTTTTACCAATTGAGTTTTGTGTCTGGTACAAGGACTAGTAGGAAAGTATTTTTTTTATAAAAGTCCTATGAGGATTTATTATTGGTTGGGAAAAAATTAACGCCATAAGATACGAAGATAACACTGAAGGAACTCCTGCACAAAGGAAATGGAAAGAGGGAAGAAAGGAGTAGCTATTAAATGTAAGAAGACAGAATGTTATAGTTGTTAGCAAGGAGATACGAGCTGCCATTTTGGAGAAAATCAAAAGCAAGTACAGAAATTCAACTATTTGGGATGTGATTTAATAGATAATGGAAAATATAACATAGGAATCAGGAGAGGTATTGAAATAGCGAAAGATGCCTTCTAAAAGTGAAGTAAAATATTAAGAAACAGGAACAATTTCGTAACAGACAAGGAAAAAAGTGTTCAAACTGCTATGCAATATTAATCCTACTATACAGCAGTGAATATTGGATAATTTTCTCACAGATGAAAAGAAACACAACGTAGCGGAGATGTGATTCTATATTTGGCTGCTGAGATTACCATGGGCAGAACATGGTAGTTTTAAGGAAAATGGAAACAAAAAAAGGAAACTTGTATTTAGAATCAGAAAGGTGCAGCTGGAATTTCTGCGGCCAATAATGGGGAATGTGGGGGTGCTTCAATGTGGCGTAATGATTAGTCAAGCTTGTTAGATCAATTACGACTGTAATGAGTTCGATTCTCACTTTGACATCCAAACTTTCTGACATCATCTAAGCCACATCTAAGCTTTGCGCATAACAATTAGCAAGCTTGTCTCGCTAGAACAATTACGATGGAGTAGCCAGTTCGATCCTCACTCGGTGCCCCATGCTTTTGGTCTTGTGTCACAAGTAAGCTATGCTTAGTAAATGACCATAATGGCGAAAACGATTTGTGAGAAATTTGACACTCAAGGCATACTAAAAGCAAGATGAACACATGGAAAGCCTAACACGTTTATATAAATAGATACCAGGATGGCGACTGTGTAGGATAGTGATGTAGAGAAGTTTTCACGGTGGAGGCTTGTATTTCAATAAGTCGTCCTAAATTAGGTTCGACGTACAAAACGCTAGGACGCAGCAATCTAGTTGTGATGGTTGGTACTTCAATGTTCGATATCATCTGACTCGCTCAACACCACTGAGCCGAACTGGCGACTGCTACTACTACTTATTATCTGTGAGAGAGTACATTACAATAGAATAGGTATTATAACAGATAGTAAAACTTAAAAAATGGGCTTAGATTATACAGACCAGCGTTTCCCAAGCTTTTCTCAACCAGCGCCCCCTTTGGGTACAAAATTTTTGTCAGCCCCCTATCAAATTAAATTTTGAATATTGTACTGAATTCATCTTTCATAGCAAGATAACACTTAGGTATTAGTGCATAAATAAAGTTAATACTGTTTTCATTTCTATTATCAATGATTAAGATCCTAAAAAAAAAATATTTGATAGCTTATCTCAATGTTATCAATGCGATGGTTGACTTTGGGGCTTATTGGCTAAGGCTCTTACTCTAGTTTCCATACTTCTTGGAAGTAATCGTAAATCACCTTGCTTTGTAATCTGCAGGCGGTTTCTTTGTTTAGTAAGAAGTTCTGTAACTACGTTGAAACCACATGCAGCCATATAGGAAGTTGAAAAAGCAATGAAGAAACGTTTGATAGCTTTCCACAGAACTTTCACAAATTTCCTTTTGTAGCCAATATTGAATAATTTTTAAAAATCTGAAAAAATGGATACATGCTCACTACCACCTGAATATGTTCACCAACCCCAAAATGAAATTAAAAAAAAATGCTCTCAGTGACCCCTTTCAACATAAAAGACCACAAAGGGGCATTATCGCCCATTTTTAGGTAACACTGATTTAGACCTACAAAAATAAGATGTTGTGAAGAGCCATGATCGCCAATGTCCTGAAGGGACACGGTACATAAAATAAAAAGATAAGTTTTATTTAATTGCTCCTAGTCGCGTTACATTTTATATTCTTTCTCCTTAGAGGCTTTGTTTTATATTCTTATTATTTCGTATCAGTTTTGTTTTAGTTTAACTTTTATTAACGATTTCATTGCTCTTTCGCTATTGCTGCTTTTGCAACAAATGTCTTTTATGTCATAGTCATCGGAGTCTCGTTTTCTTTCATGTCATTACTGCTACTGTGATCGAACATTTTCATTTCCGTCATTGACTAGTCGTTTCTGTTTTTGCATTAGTCTCTTTAAAAATCCTTTTAACTTGAACGTTTCTCTTTTGAGAATTCTTTCATCAATGGAAGGCAGAGATAAACGCACAGGGTTTTATTACGTGCGAAACAAACATAGTGAGACTAATGATAGCAGCGTAGTGACAGTGTTTCCGTTCAGCTGGTAATGCGTTACAAGAAATCGTTTCGTTTCATTGTTCTCATTTCCAGTTTTGTAGTTAATTATTTTTTTTTCATATAAAAAGACGATTTGCGTATCAATGAAACAAAAATACAAACAAAGAAGCAATTAAACGCATGTATTTATCTGTATATAAAACACATATACATGCAGAGAGAGAGAGAGAGAGAGAGAGGGAGAGAGAGGGAGGGAGGAGGGGTGTTATTTGCGACAACAAATGCATGTAGGCTTTAGATTACATTTGATTTTTAAACAGACAGGGTGGTTGAAATAAAAAAAGGTGTCAGGATTTTAAAATAAATGTTGCAGAATTTTCTGCAAGGAAACGCTTTGTCCTAAAATGCCAGCATTCTAAATTACGAAATAGGATGACATTTTTCATGAATATTAAAAGAAAAAGGGGCTGTCGAAATAAGAATTTTCCCGGCTAGTTTTTCTCTAAAAATGAAAATCGTCCCGGCGCATCTATTTGAAAATGCAAAAAGAAGTGTAACACTTCACATATATTTTTTTTAATTTGAATTTCTAAGCACCGAAATGTATTGATTCACATTTTACGTCTCTCTTTTTCACTTTAAATGATTAATCAATCTATTCTCTTATCAGGGGACACTTCAGTATAAGATTAAGAGTTTAATTTTATACTATTTTTCTTTTTTTCCAGAAAGCCATTTCGCCTAATCTTTTTGTAAGCATTATAAAGAAAAATAGGAACACATTCGTTGCTATCTATGTATGATAAGATTATGAACAAATAGGAAACATTTATCAACATAATACTTATGTTTTTCAATGAAAATCAAACAAAAAGTAAAAAAAGAAAAAAAATACCGGAATTTCTTTTTTCTTTTTCTCCATATCCCATTCTCTGACTAAACTTTAATAAAAGTAAAACTTGTTAGATTGATAAACATTTCCTATTTGTTCTTTATCCATATTTGATTTGTATTTGAACCCTATCTGTCTGTCTGTCTGTCTGTCTGTCTATCTATCTATCTATCTATCTATCTATCTATCAGAGGTACAAAATATTTATGGAATTTGAAAAGTTAGACAGAGTTTTGGAAATCATACCTCCAGGAAATAAAACAAAATTTCATTTAAAAATTTTTCTTTATGATGAAGCTTATTTCATCTTTAACGTTTGTACAAATTTTAGGTAGCCAAACGTGTGTATATATATATATATATATATATATATATATATATATATATATATATATATATAGTTTAAAAAATTGAACATGCAACTAGAGTTTTAAGAATATTTATTTAGAGTAATTTTACCGGTTTTTACATTTTTATGATTTTCAAAATAGAGATGGAGAGATGTGTAGCTATGTCATGATATGTCTCGATTCAGATGCGAGATATATCATGACATAGCTATACGTATTCGCTCTAGCAAGGCAAGAATCCTCGAACTTCAGTTAGATGCGAGACATATCATGACATAGCCACGCATCTCTTCATCTAAAGTTAAGTTTTTAAAATCATAGAACTGTGAAACCAGCATTGTTACCGTAAATAAATATTCTTTTAATTTTTTCTTATATTTTCGCCCATACAGGCTATATAAAAACCTTACTTTCTTCTCTCTCTCTATGTATGTATGTATGTATGTATGTATATATATATATATATAATAATCGACTCTCCCGTCGAGATTCGACGTATGAGGGTCAAGCAGATCAGTTTCCAGGAAACCGACAGCCCGACACCGGCACATGGGATTTGATTATAGTGGTGAAGGCCTCGTGCAGGACCATCCACACTTTTTGAAGGGACGAATACAGAGACCTGGTGCACCGAATGCCACAAGGTTCCCAAACGACCCTCCGCAGGTTTTGAATTCAGAGTTGTCCTTCTCCTAGACCAGTTGCCATCCAAGGCTATAGAACCCAGTCTGTCCTGCTAATTTACCCATAGCTGGAGGGAGAGTAAGAGGATTCATACTCAAGGGTATTAGCACGTGTGAATGTAATGGATTCGACTAGAATTCGAACTCGGCTCTGCGATTCCTCAATCCAAGCCGCTATCCATTACTCCACCGTGTCTCCTCCATGAAAGGGATATATTTGAACGAAGTAGCTAAATGGTTTTGTTTACTATAACCAAGTAGAATATGGTAGCAGTAATCAACTGGTACGCGTCGTAGTCGCAGGTAAGAAGTGTAGATCAATGGCGTAGTCCAATGGACGTAGTTATAGACTTAGCTCTCAGACTAAGGATCTTGACTCTCCTACATGTCCATCGGTATTTATGACGGACACCAGCCAATCATATTCCAGTGAGGGGGAACACAGGTGTATGCATATTTCATTATATCAATATATGTGTGTGTGTAAATTATGCACTCTACATTAGCTGTTTGACAAACTGAATATATAATGTGTGTGTGTGTGTGTGTGTGTATAGAAATCGGTCGGTAAAGTCGGACGGTGAGGAGACTTCAAATTTTCGTCTACATTGCTTACATCAATGGTGCACTAATGCGCTTAGAAAACTCATAACTGATCCCTTCTTCCTCGAGTTATGGATAAACTAGTAGAGCAGATTGTGAAACCAGTCAAGAGAAAGAAATAAAAAAAAAACATTATGAAGTGGGATATGTTCTGTCAGGATATCTTACCTTAGGCACCCCTATTGCCGCTGACGCGACTGCAATCCATGAGTTAACACAACGACCCTACGAGATACCTCTACGCACATGCGCACACATATCTTATAATCTATGCAAATATTAAATGACAAATCTTTTGCATACATTTTAGAAAGTTTTCAGCTCTTAGTTAATTGCAAAATAACTGTGAGTTTTGAAATTTACACACGAGTGGGTCCAAATCAATCTTGCGTAGCTAAAAATCAAATAAAAATTTTAACACGTAAAAAGATTTAAGAAAAACAACGTTAAAATTTTGGGCTATACTATGTTTGCTTGATTTTTACGCAATAATTATTACTAAAATTGTCTAAATGCTTAGATTTTTTATGCTTCCGTCTAATAAATAGAATAGAACTAACTTAATAGAGCTCCTGCGGAGAGCTCTTGATTGGACCATCATCAAAGTAGGTAGACAGGAGGAGTGCCATAAGTAACAATAAACTACAGAAGAACTCAAAATTGATCGCTGCATTTAAGTATTGCATTAAGATTACCTTTTAGAAGTTCGACGATAATTCTTCTGCGGCCACTTAATTTAAAGAAAGTTTGATGTACATATGTCCATACTTTCCGTACAAACAATTATTTTTATTTCATGAGTGACTTTCGCTGAATTTCGTAATTAATTTCGGTTATTCTCAAATTAATTTCCAAGTTATAAAAATGGCTATTGTAAAAAAAAAAAAAATTCGTAAAAATCACGTAAAAAAATAACCGAAAACGATCGCTGTGTTGAGAACTTGGGAATCAAAAATTTCAAGATTTGTGGGTCCGGATCTGGCCTGGAATGTTTTTAATTTGCTCACGGAATCGGCCTGATTTTAAAATGGCATGATATGTTGGGCTACGACCTCTAGGAGTAAAGTTGAAAAAGTGTGACAGTGAAAAACTGACAGTCTCATTTATTATATAGAAGACACTTCAATGTAACTAAACGCGTAGAATTACTTACTACAGTAAAATTAACATATTTAGCAACAACTAGCAGTAGAGCCCGGCGTTGCACGGGGATGTAATAGTAAGAGATAGATCAAGTATCGAGCATCATAAAGACTGAAAAATAAAATTAACAAAGATTATTGTTTAAGGTTGACAGACACGCATGTCTTAATTATTATTTTTTTTTACGAATTGGTCAAACCCAAACTCAAACAAAAACATTGTTTTCAATCGTTATGAGTCTACCGATTGAATAGAATTTTATTATAAACAATTGTCTTGTAAATGGAATTTTTAAAGCATTCTGAATGTAAAAATAAAGAAAAAAGTATGCAAGACAATAAGAAACACTACCTGCCAAAAAAAAGGGAGGTTTTGGTTGAAAAATGTAGGAAATTCGATCCCATATAAACACACACACACACACACACACACACACACACACACACACACACACACACACACACACACACAACCAGGGTTTTATAATAAGTATAACTCGATATGAGTTGTCCCCCTTTCATTTTCGCAATGCCGCTTAATCGTGTTTTCAAATTGATTTCGTGCAAAAACAATTGTGTTTTTCCAATTTTTGGCGCTGTCCGAACCACCGCATGGTAATTTTACGTAGTACTGTAAAGTTTTGTTGAAATCGGTTGAAAAATGTAGGAAATCCGATCCAATATATAAACGTACAGACACATACGCACACACACACAATCTGCGTTTTATAATAAGTAAGAGTTTTGTTCAATTTGATTGTTTTCTTCATAGTTTTTTCGTCAAATTTTATTATAGTTGCTTTTAAAAGAGTTGCTTATAAAAAATGTTCCATGTTTCTTTTGTTAAAGTGTTTTCTTGCTAAATTGTTTTCAGCAACGTTGGCGGTAGTATTATAAAGAGAAAGCAATTATCAGACACATATTTCTCACCCACGATTCCGAAGAAGCCGGTACGTAGATTTCGCACACACTCTTCTAAAGAAACAGGAACATAGATTTCTCACCTATGCATACGAAAAGACCGGTACGTAGATTTCTCAGCCACGCCCTCAGAGAAACTGGTATGTAGATTTCTCATCCATATTTCTGAAGAAACTGATGCTTAGATTTCTCACCCACGCCTCTGAAGAGATCGGTACTTGGATTTATCGCCCACGCTTCCGAAGAAACCGCTACGTAGGTTTCTCATTCACACCGGTATGTCGATTTTTTACACAGTCCGTAGACTTCAAGCCCTCGCATTCGAGTAGACGGGTAAGTAGATTTTTCATCCACTTCTTTGAAGAGAACGATACGTAAATTTCTCACCCACACCTTAAAAGAGACCGGTACATAGATTTCCAACAGACGCATTCGAAGAGACCGGTACATAGATTTCTCACCCAGACCTTCGAAAAGACCGGTACGTAGATTCATCACCAACGAATCCGAAGAGACCAGTACGTAGATTTCCTACCCGTGCTTCTGAAGAGACGTGTACGTAGATTTCTCACCAACACATCCAAATCAAATCAACTAGTACGTAGATTTCGTAGCCACGCCTCTGGAGAGACCGATACGTAACAAATATAAAAGACGACCAGAGCTATACCAATGACGAGCATTAGATAAAGGTTGGATGGCCAGGTTTAGAATGCCATTAATAATGACAACTGGAAGTTGAAAACGATTTTGAGTCAGATGATTTTTGTGAAGTGATCAATTCGCTTTGTTGAACTAAGACCAGGAACACATCACATGGCACTGAATAGAATGAATTAGTGCAGCATTTTCATCGTTCAATTAAGAACGGTTTTTTGGTCTTTAGTTAGCAGCGGAATTGTTTCGATAAGTACCCTTACTGCGAATGTAGCAGCTCCAAAACTGTCTTTTGCCCAAATTTTGCGTTGTTATTATCAGTTTCAAAGTACACCTGTCCATTCGTCCATATATTATTCTTTTGTTCTTCTCTTCGACGGCAATCATTTGATAATCTGAGACGTTCTTTTCACTTCAGTTATTTCTTTGAAACCACCAATTCCCATTTCATAGCCAACTGAACGTTGCTTGTCAGGTTTAGCAGGTGTTTTCACATTTCTTTAGGGAAATCCTGAACAAACTCGGTATTAATGTATTCTTAAGTCTTTTCTGTTGTGCTTAAATATTCAAAATGTTATACCTGCTCAAAAGAAAAAGAAAAACTTTCTCGCGTGTAAACAAAACATTCTATCGAGTATGATTTTTTTTCACAATGTGTCCGATCCTCACTGAGTGGCCCATCCTTATGGCCTTTTGCTAAAATAAGGCTAATTATATAACAATTAGAAATAAGCTACTTTAAGATCAAGAAATTGATATTAGTGTTGAAAATTAGTTTTCTTTTTAAAAGTCACTTTTCAAGCATCGTAAGGTTGCTTCTCCGTGTCTTTTCTATGAATGCTTTCATTGTAATTGATCGGATGAGTTATTCGCTATGGTGCCTAGATTTTTAAGCGTAGTATTACACTGGCGTTAAGATCTCGTCAATTTCGTTGAGATGGCTAGATGTCACCGTAAATTCTATGCTGATAGTTTCTTTAATCTCACTTATCGCTCGTGGAACCCCCCCTCCGGCTCCATACTTTCCAGCCAACCGTGGAACCAGCGATATGATTTTCTCCGTGAGACAAATCCATGAAAAGTGGAGAAAGCAGCAAAAACTCCTGAGAATGATTTTCCACGATCTTGGCAAAGCGTTCGACAGTGTTCCAAGACCAGCCATGTGGTAGGTTCTCAGACACTACGGATGACCCTAGATATTCACTGTTTATTTAAATCTGCAAAAATTTAAATGCAATTTCAATCGATATCTACTGTCCTCCTATTTACTCTTTCCTCTTCCCGCTCGTTATTAATGTTTTTGTTCCTAATACTTCCACACCCTGTAATCCCTTGCATCTTAGGGGATTTACTGCCTTGCATGGAGTAATATCAATGCGATAAGATAATGAAATAGAATAGGCCATGATATACCGTGACAGATACAAAACTTATATCGTCACTTTATTTATTTACAGTTGTTATAGTCATGTTTACGATTTCAGATCTATACGTCCATAGCATAAAGATGATTAAAATCATTTATCAGGTTGTTAAGAAATTAATGCTGGTTTTTAGACATTAAGTTTAAAAAGACATATCTCACTTCAGAATGGACTTTATTGATAGAAATAAAAGCACTTAGAATTTACAAATATTTGCTACAGTAAGATAAAATTCTAGAGACTGATAATTAAAAAAAAAAATTAGACTGTTTTGACGTTGAAGACTTGCAAAAAGTTGTTGAAATGCTGGAAAAGGTGATAGTCGTTGGATGAAAAGTCCGGTGAGGATACTGAATGAGTCCGAGTTTTTTCTTCGTTCGTCTTCTGTAATGTTGGGTGAACATTGTTATGCACAGGGATTGGATCTTTTTTATTGACCAATACTGGACACATACGCTGCAGTTTTTGATGCATTCAATCGATTTTGTGACTTTATGTCGTGACCATTTCGTCACAGAAGTGGATTAATCCGGCTACGAATCATCAAACAATCGCTATATCTTTCTGGTGCAACTTTGGTTTGGAAAGCGTTTACGAACTTTCATCTCGGTCCAATCGTTGACCTCGACGTCGACAGTTGTGTAGGATTTACTTTTCATCGCGCGTCACAATGCAATGAAGAAATGAGTCGTCCCTGTTACGTAAAAGAAGATAAAATCAGATTTTATAACGTTAATTTTTGACTTTCATTCAATTCCCGCGGCGTCCAATTTTCAAGCTTCTTCGACTTCTTAATTCGGTTCAAATGTTCAGCAATTATTTCAGTGCTGACATCTAATTTTACGGCAAGCACTAGAACAGTCCTTGGTATCAAAGGTGGCTGTGCGTGACTATCATGATTTTGAAGCTACGCTCAAATCCGACAAATCCTTTAGAGGCCTGCGGCCGGATAACACCCCCACACCTGGAACTTAATAAAGCATGACGTTTTAACCCTCAAAAGAGTTTTGCTCCTCCTCTTACTGATTTAGGAAAAGAAAGAAGTTCCATCAGATCTGAAGGATGCGGATACCGTCACCATCTTTTTGAAAGAAGTAGAATCATTTCTGGAAATTACCGTGGGATCTTTCTCCTGTCCATCACAGGGAAGATTCTCACCAAGATCCTTCTCAATCGCCTCCTGAATTTTTTAGATGACATCTTCCCTGAAAGTCAATGTGGTTTCAGAACCAACAGAGGAACCAGCGATATGATTTTCTCCGTGATACAACTCCAGGAAAAGTGGAGAAAGCAGCAAAAACTCCTGGCAATGATTTTCCACGATCTTGGCAAAGCGTTTGACAGTGTTCCAAGACCAGTCATGTGCTAGGTCTTCAGACACTACGGATGCCCCTAGATATTCACGGTGCTCATACGAGCTGTACGCAAGGGAATGATGGATCATGTCCAACATGAAACCTGCCTTTCGGACTCCTTCCCTATCACAGGGGTTTGAAACAAGTGTGTGTACTTGCTCCTACCCTCTTTTCCATCTAATTAGCGATAATGCTTCAGGAGATTCCAAACGGCAACCCTAGTATCGACCTTCGATATCGCACCGATAGTGGCCCCTTCAACATAACTAGCCACCGGTCCAGGACTCAAACAGCATACGTCCGAGTTGTAAAGCTCCAATACACCGATGACATCTGCATCCTGGCCCATGAACTCGAAGAAATCCAGAACTCAAGGCACAGCTTCTCCAGACTGTACATCCGCCACAGACTCACTATCATCGTGGCAAAGATCAATGTCCTGCACCAACCACAACTGGGATAACAACCAACACATGGAGTCAAAATCGCCGTCAACAGGCTGGATCCGAAGAATTTCCATACTTTGGTAGCTTACTAACGTCAAATTCATCCGCTGAAAAAGACGTCAATAACCAAATCAAGACCGCCGACGCAGCATATGGAAGCGATTAAAAAAAGCCTAAAACTTAGGCTAACACGGCTCTCCTGTACGTCCGTCAAAACTGGACACTCTACCGAAGAGACATCCACAAACTTGCAAGACTCCATCAAATGAAACGTCGTCAAATTCTGCGAAACATATAGCAGTACCGGATCACGAACAACGAAGTTCCTTTCGCGCAAAGATGGAGATCCTAGAAACCATCATGTCTCCACACCGACGTCGATGGGGCGACACCGTGCCCGAAGATACCATGCACGAATATTAGGCATCCGCTAACCATACCCAAGCAAACCCTCTTCTCAGAGATCGCATCTGGCAAGAGACCACGTAGCGCCCCACGTCGTAGATTAAAGAAACCCCACCTTTCTGAAGATAGAAATCGATCCGGTCAATTGGAAGACGAAAGCTGCAGAAATAACCAATTGGAGAAGAACAGTCCACAAAAATATCCTAAAACGCCAAAAGACAAATAGAAGAGACCAAGAGCGCCCAAAGAAAAGCCAGACCCCTCTATACCCTGAACCTTTCTACTCTGCGGTGAATGTGAACGTCTCTTCAGATCCAACATAGGACTCATTTCCCACAGAAGGAAAAATCGATGAGCATCTCAATGCTCGGCAATAACGGCGACAGATATATAATTCTAATTTTCTACAGGGATGGAAAATTATCTTTTTTAATTTCTTATGGAAACAGAACAGTAATAATTTGTCAATAGTGAAATTCATTTAAAAACGGACTGAACAGAAATTATGAAAAAAAGTCTGATATTAAATATTAACCAAACAATAATTTATTGCTACGGAAATTAATTTATTTTTGAATGTCTCAATATCTTCATGAATGTTAATGTTATAAAAAAATGTTATGTCATAGTGTGATGCAAATTGTTATGGCAGTGAAGACAGAAAATTTGACCGAAATTATTTGCTAGTAATATTCAACTTTAATCAGCAGTTAGCATCGGCGTTTGATTAGCGTCCAAGTTCAAATTTCAGCTGATGGCGTCGCGTTCGCTTTTGATAAAAAACTCAGAGAAAAATATGATTCCAGTTCCTCCCACTAACTAGAGGTTAATAGCATCGAAGGTTCGAGTTGCTAACTCCATGCCCAAACATTTTTGGATTATTTTGGAACTAGCAACTCTTCCCTGTTGAAAACTACGTAATCCAGACACCACAGTAGCTCCGCCTTTCCTGGTGAGACTGTGACCCTACAGTCTACGGCTGTGTACAACTCCTACTAATAATTTAATTGGGTATTTTATTAATCGCGTGACATCAGACAAAAAGGGATTAGTTCATTTCGATGAAATTTCTCTAAGTCAAACAGCACATTTACCTGTTGAGCTTTGAGTTTTAGGATTAAGAGCTTATCACTTTTGCGACAGTCGATTTGTAGTCGCCGGTTGGCGCCAATTTGACTGACAAAATATTGCTGCTACTGATTATTGCTATTATCACGTGTTAGCTTATTAATCTGAGGCAGCAAGCGCAAATTTTTATGATTGTATGTCCAAATTAATGACAAATCTGAAAGTTTTTTTTTCCATTTTATGAACTGTTCGCTACAGCTTTTTATATTCTGCAGTTGGAAATAAGACTTTTTTCTTTTCTCTTCTCCCTGATGAAAGTTACCTACGCGGAATGTGCCTCATAATAAAACCCCCTTTCCTTTTGCAACTGGTTGTATTGTTCCAAAAGACATAAATCTTGATGGAATCTGACATTATTGACAGTCAGATGCATGGCCAGTTCGGACTTTTTATTATATTATCTACGTGAATTATGCACAGTACATAATCTTTTCACAAAACATAAATATTAGTCTTTTTTTATGTGGAGAGTTCAGTGATCGACTCACTAGTGAAGAAACGGTTCACATGTTCCGCATTGAGACCCGCAATTAGGTTCGAAATCCTAATTTTCTTTTTCTCGAGAAGATAAGTCTTCCAAGTGTGAAGTACATTCACTTAACCTCACTCATATTGATAACCTTGAAGGAGGTTGTTGAAAATGTCCTGGAAGCATTCTCGACAGCATTTGCTTAAAGTTTCAGAAGAATTTAAAAAAATACTCAACAAATGTCCAGGCTTATTTTTCGATTTTTTGAGACTTTTAATGGGAAATCAATAAAAAATATTGATAAGTCATTTACTACGTGATTTCCCCCCAAAATACTTTGATAGTATTATTAAATTCTCTTTATATAATAATAGTCAGTGATATATTCTACTATGAAGATCAGCTTGGTGGCTAAGACAGTTGTTATTTTTTTTTCGGAATAGACATTGCACAAAATTCGCAACAGATATAAAAAAAAAAGCCGGGTGCAACAGAGGATTGAGCGGGTATCAGTTTTGGCCACCAAATAGAGAAAAACGTGACTTCACATCCTTAACTGGTATTGTAAGCATGAGAACGAGAATGTTTGATAGATGAATATATAAATAAGCATCACTAGAGATAATTTAAGCAGCTCCTCGCAGATCGCCAAGGGTAAATATAAAAGGCCGTGTGTTAGACTGTGGCGAGGGTATACGAAGATAGAGGCTAAGAACTATAGACTGTGGCGAGGGTATACGAAGATAGAGGCTAAGAACTATAGACTGTGGCGAGGGTATACGAAGATAGAGGCTAAGAACTATAGACTGTGGCGAGGGTGTACGAAGATAGAGGCTAAGAACTATAGACTGTGGCGAGGGTGTGCAAGATAGAGGCTAAGAACTATAGACTGTGGCGAGGGTATATTGAAGATAGAGGCTAAGAACTATAGACTGTGTAGGGTATACGAAGATAGAGGCTAAGAACTATAGACTGTGGCGAGGGTATACGAAGATAGAGGCTAAGAACTATAGACTGTGGCGAGGGTGTACGAAGATAGAGGCTAAGAACTATAGACTGTCGAGGGTATACTAGAGGCTAAGAACTTTGTGGCGAGGGTATACGAAGATAGAGGCTAAGAACTATAGACTGTGGCGAGGGGTGTCGAAGATAGAGGCTAAGAATTATAGAAGGCCGTGGTGTACGAAGATAGAGGCTAAGAACTATAGACTGTGGCGAGGGTGTATATAGACTGTGGCGAGGGTGTATATAGACTGTGGCGAGGGTAAGAACTAGAGGCTAAGAACTATAGACTGTGGCGAGGGTGTACGAAGATAGAGGCTAAGAACTATAGACTGTGGCGAGGGTATACGAAGATAGAGGCTAAGAACTATAGACTGTGGCGAGGGTGTACGAAGATAGAGGCTAAGAACTATAGACTGTGGCGAGGGGTAGATACGAAGATAGAGGCTAAGAACTAAAATAGGGTGAGGCTAAGAACTATAGACTGTGCGAGGGTATAGAATGTAGACAGGGTTAGAGGCTAAGAACTATAGACTGTTAGAGGCTAAGAACTATAGACTGTGGCGAGGGTATCAAGATTTAAAACTATAGACTTCCAATTCCATGAAGATTTTCTAAGAACTATAGACTGTCAGGGTGTTCACTTTTTTAGAGGCTAAGAACTTAGACTGTTGATTTGTAAAGATAGAGGCTAAGAACTATAGACTGTGGCAAGGGTGTACGAAGATTAAGAACTATAGACTGTGGCGAGGGTATTCACGAAGATAAAGGCTTTCAACTATAGACTGTGGCTGGGTGTACGAAGATAGAGGCTAAGAACTTAGACTTGGCGTTTTAGAGGCAAAACTTAGACTGTTCTGTCAAGATTAATTTGTCGTTTTAATATAGACTTTTATACGAAGATAGAGGCTAAGAACTATAGACTGTGGCGAGGGTGTAATATCTAAGAACTATAGACTGTTGAGAGTAACTGATAAAAATATTGGATAAAAGATTTGTCTTTTGTTATCATTTAAACGACATTCCAATTCCATGACATTTTCTATTAGCGTCACTGTTCTCTTTTGAAGTCGGTTCATGTTGATTTTAAAGGTATGCTCTCGCAATTTTGAAGATTAATGGAACTGTCTTCATAAACCTTTCATGTGATTCTGTACTAAGTCAAATTATTGACGTTTTCAAATTAGTTTCCTCAAATTAATTTGTCGTTTTAATAAATTTTCAGACGCTGTATCTTTTGGGGGAATATCAAAAAGTGAGCCCTTTATAAAAACGTACATTAATATATCATTTTTCTCTTTGCCGAAGCAAACGTGGCCTTTCGGACCTGGTTCCCACAATCTCCTATCCCATGTAGCACTTAGCAACATTTGTCTCTTTGCCAAAGCAAACGCACGCCCTGTTCCACTATCCATACGCACAAGCCCGTCCGGCAAGGGGACAACTGCCCTTCCTTGTCCCTCTTAACCACGATATGCACTATGAGTAACAAATTCTTTAAACCTTTCTTTCTCATTTATGTTTCTAATTTCAGCTGTTTCTAATTTTGAGTATAAGCGTCCTTTTTGTTTCCATTTGCCTTACGAGTTCTTCGTTGCTTACGCTCTCTGTCTATGAAATTCTCAGTATCCTTCTGTAGAACCACATTTCGGTTGATTCCGGTTTTCTCTTCATCTTTGAGGGGATCATTTCACTGCCATACCAGATGATTAATATAATATAGCAGTTCAGCATTCGTTGTTTTTTAAGGAAATGTTCATATTTCTTAATACTGCTTTTAGCTTCTATTTTTTAAAAAAATCGGTATCATCGCATGCAAGGCGTGTAAGGGTTACAGTGTGTGAAAGAATTAGGAACAGAAAAATTACTAATGAGCGGGAAGAGGAAAGAGTAATTAGGAGGAGAGTAGCTAGCGATTGACATTGTATTTAAATTTTTGCATATTAAAGTTGGCTGGAAAAGCATGGAGCCAGAAAGGAGTTCCACAAGCGAGAAGTGCGAGTAAAGAAACTTAGTATAAAATGTACGGTTTCATATTTTGGCATGCATCTTTCGCTAATCCAATGTCCGTTCAGATTTCAGTATCGTATTTGCATTCTCTGTTAAATCATTTCCTAGATATTTAAGCTTCTGTACTTAATCGGAAGTGCGCGCATCAATCTCGGTCTAATTCGTAAAATCACGAGCCGGAACGGTAGACGCACACGACAAGCAGAGCCGGGGAAGATTAATTGACTAAGTGTTGCCATCCACGAATATCAGCTGTATAATTCCAACAGTTATACATTGCTTCCGAGAAGGATTAAGACCGTAGATTAGACGCAACCACTTATAACTTCACCCGTTCTAATAAATTCTGTAGACATTTGAATAGATTAAGTTTTGAAACAATCAGTTGGCAAAATCAACCGCCAATTCTTATTTACAATACCGATCTGTCACTCCATTGATAGATTGATAGATTTGTTGTTTTTTTTCTTATAATGATGTTCATCCTGTACAAGACACAAGAGCTACTCAAGGTAGAGGGTTTGAGAGTAAGAAGCACAGTTTATGTAGGGAAGTTAACGGTTAAACCTGAGACATGAACAAGCCAAAATTGTAGTGATCAGAGAAGCATCCTTTTGTGAGGCGGATACACAAAGCAGTGGTTCGCGGGAAGAAACTTCTCGAGCGGAACTTACATCTCCCTCATGAAATACGAAGGGAATAAGGGTCGTTCGCTACAACGTTCGTAGCATGGTGGATCATAGACGTGAAGGTTAGCATTGATGGAACGGAGGAATGTAGTTAGTCTGAACACTTTCCATAGAAATAGCGGTGGATTAGCGAGATACTTGCGACGTTCCGTCTGTGGGAAAGCGATTTTAGGGTGGAAAATATTTCGCCACCCACAAGGACGTGAAGACGCCTTTGGAATCTATCGGAACTGGAAAATGAAGCTTGTCCATACGGCTTATCAACCATTTGTAGTTTATTTAAAGCCTGAAAAATATTTTTAGACGGTCAGAATTTTATGTAGATAATATCGATTTATTAATGCATGTCCTACTAATTAACCCATAGCAAGGAAGATAAGAGGTGAAATTCATAACTTTCCCAGAGGTATTTGCGTGTGAGCGAATATAACAAACTCAGCCGAAATTTGAACTCGGCTCTTAGAGTTCAAATTTTAAGTCGTTACCCATTACACCACCCGCGCACCAAAACTTACACTAACTGGAATTCTCAAGCGGTAACTTATCTAGGTACTGACCAGGCTTGACGTTGCTTCGGTGATCGTACGAGAGCCGGTGGTTCAACGTGATATGGCCGTAAGCTGTCACTCCATTGAGATCCTGTACGAAGGTCTGCTGAAATGTTCATAGGCTGACCAAGATGTAAATAGACACGCCAATTGTTCGACAAAAAGACCCGTGAGTGTACCAGAATACAACAGCTAGCCGATCAGTAGAGTTATATTTTGGTACATTTGTATATCTTCTTGTTTACCATCTGGTGTGTCTACTTACATTTATACCTTGGTCAGCCCATAAGCTTTTCAGCTGATAATCGTATATTATGGCGCTACTTGACCCCAGGATTGAACTAACAAAGTGAAGGAAACCAAACACGTTTTTAACATCGATTTTCATCATCTATATCACTTCTTACGGGCCTATGTAAATCCAATAAAAATCAATATTTTCGGGTTCTTACTGATGAACGTTGGAGAATATGGCGGGCGAAAAGTTGTCAGAAAGGCAACAAAGATGAGGAAACATATACGAAGCATTTTTCATTTTAAATTTTTATTTATTTACTCGTTTTTTAAGTTCAGTCAATACAAGGCTCGAGAGCAAGTCAAGTTAAAGGGTTCCTGAATAAGGTGTGTGAGTGAAGTTGTAAGAAGCAAAGATCGAGAGGATAGACAGTGACCGTTGATTTGAAGAGCATTATGGATGTGAAAGTCTGGTCCATAAAGTACCAGATTTTGGGAGAAAGCTACCCGAGTTGAACTTTCCCCATACAATTTGAATACGGGGGAAATGACGGCAATTCGACTCTGTGGACAAAGCATGTCTGAATTGATGGAACTAAAGAATATAAATCATTTGAATATTTGCCATAGAAATAGCAATAGAGTTGTAGGCTCGCGATGATGAATCAGTGGTAAAAAGGCTGTAGAGTTCAAAGTTCCCCTCACAAGTCCATCTAAACGATTTTTAATCCCATCAAGACTGAAAAAAACGATGATTGAGTAGCGCCAGCCCAGATAGAGAAACAATAATTCATTTCTGGTCTAATCTGACATTTGTGAAGATAAAATATGGTAGAAATAGTTAGGTGCTTTCTGGAGTGATAAAATGAACCAACCATTTTTCATTGTATAATAGCAATAAAACTAAAAATTGTTAAATTACTAAATGCTTATATTATATAACAGAGGATTATAAAACCAGTACTTCTAAGTTGGATAATTCACACTACTCATATAAAACGTTATTTGTGTGGGTTCAAGTACAGATCATCACTATCAATTATCGATTTGCTACTATTATGGTGAATGATTTTTGTTTCTTGTTAATAGTTGTGTTGACATCGTTTGCCTGAAGCATTTTATCAATAAACCTCTTGTCATCGACTTAGTCGTCTGGATTCTCAGGTTTCGGACACTTTCAAAGATAACAACTGTCAGATATTTTCGACTACTTGGCAACAAAAACATAATTCATAAAATTGTTTATTGACCGGATAGTTTTTAAATAAAAGGACATAAATGATATCAGAAACAATGATAAACTATGATGAGCCGTTGAAAAGTTCTTGGGCGTGGCCAAAAATATGACCATATGAAGAAACGAATGAAATGGTTTTATTGAATTCTATCTTGGTGGGGCTGAGGAGTTTTTAGTATAAATATTTTAAGGAATATAAAACAAATAAAGAGGATTAAAAATGAAAAATAAAATCAATGAATAGAAATGAAAGATGGAATAACAAAGAAAAAATTATGTTCGGAGACAAAGTTAAAAGTGAAATTAAAATTTTCTAAAAATTAAGGTAGTAATAAAAATTTAAAGAGTTATCTCATTAAATTGACCAAAAATTTAATTCACCCACATTATCATCCCCACCCACATAGAGCATCGGGGCGAGATCGTGACCGATCATCACTCCCTCATATATATATATATATATATATATATATATATATATATATATATATATATATATATATGCCGGATATTGAACACTTTTATCCTAAGCATATACCATACCATAGAAATATATATCATCTTATATATATATATATATATATATATATATGTGTGTGTGTGTGTGTGTATGTATTTGTGTTTGTGTGTGTGTATGTATTTGTGTGTGTGTGTACAAAATTGGATATAATTTATAATAAAATTTCAATTTCTTAGGCTGGTAGACATTAATTTCACTATTAAAAAAAAACATTGATATTTACTCAAATACGTGTATCCACTAAATATAACTTTCATATACCTGCCTTGATAAAGTCACTTAGAGGACGAAACGCGTTAGCTAAGATAAGTTTTCCTTTTGTCTTAACATAGGAGTAAATGAAAGATTCTGTAAACTAAAAAAATACGCACACAAAACATTATGTGCAAATAGTAAAACATTACAATGCTTTCTAAACATATTTGGGAGATTAAAACCCAAAACAACTCACACCAAAATATCATACAACATAAAAGGGCCTACAACAGTCAATCCAAAACTGTAATCTCTGCCCGGAAGAAAAAAATATCCAAAATTACCGTCCTAGACAATAAATAAATAAATAAATAAACTACTAAATAAACGTTTGGAACTTATCTTAATATGCAGTCTCGAAAAGAAATTTTTACTACGTTGCTTAAAAATCGAAAACGGACAAAACAATGAAAATAATAAATAAAATAAAATAAATAAATAAATCCAAGTAAAATAAATTAAATGAATAATAAGCAAATTAACAAACCACGTCCACCAAAATAACGATTAGAATAATACAATAGACTACCCACAAAGCATCGCTGACCTGTATATATATATATATATATATAATAAAGTGATGCAAAAACACAACGCACATGGCCTGACGATTGCGTTTAGCGTGAAAATGACTATCACCTCCGGATGTTGACTTCAATGTCCACTTTTATATTTATATGTATATAGTCCGGTTAATGAGTTTTCAGGAATAAAAAGACAACAGAATTATAACAATACTGTCAATAAGATTGATGATATTTATTATATATTAGCCTGTTCACTAAATTGAAGCACGAAGAGAAAGATTTTAAAGTATGAATTTTCGAACACGTCTATGTTCTTTATCAGCTTGACCTTTTTCAATTTAATCAAAAGGCTAATATATAATAAATATCATTTACTGCTTTTTTATTGGGCACCCTATATATATATATATATATATATATATATATATATATATATATATATATATATATATAATATGTTTAAATGTCTTGTATAGTGCCAGAAATTTTATTGTTATTATGGATGAAATCATTAAAATTGATGAAATTTCTGTTTAATATTTATTTAGCACCTGTAATTCTCGTTGTGATATCATGGGTTGCATAAACAGCTCGTACTCAAGTCAAATTTGAAATTATAATGAAAATAAAGGTAACACTTTTAGGTAACGGAATTATTTCCCGTAGATGCTTTTTACGAAATAATTACTAACTCTCTACTGGTTGATTTTAATAATATTAATAACGGAAAATGTGAATTATGTTTCATGAATTTCTGCAGCTATTAATGGAAAAAAGGAAGAAGAATAAAAAAAATGAAAAAGAAGCAGAAGAAAAAGAAGAAAAAGAAGAAGAAAAAAAGAAGAAAGATGTTTACTTTCAAGTCCGATTCTATGAACTAATCTCGTAAGAGTACAGAGTTGTATTTCTCAATGAATCGGATGTGCATAGCGTCGATATGTACTGTTGAATATGAAATAGAACATACTAAATAAAATGTTATAGAATTAAATAGAAGTCGCGATTTTCCAGAATTGGCTATCACCGTGGACAAATTGTGGCTTGAGATGGATGTAACATTGTGTGTAGTTTAAGAGGAATGAAATTTGTAGCTAGGTTTCATAGTCAGGGATACGGTATGCCTCTGTGTTTATAGCAACGCTTTTGATTGGACGAAAAATAACTATTGTGTTTTGCCACTTATTTTTATCTGCTACCGGAACTTCCTCTTTCCCTCCCCTATTTGTTAATAAACATATTTTTATTCTTTCATTTAAGATCTTCGAAGAGTGAAGGCGGTCAGTACAATTTAAGTTCATATCACGTCATGAAACAATCATTAATCAAGACAAGTTATCAAAGTTTAGGTATATGTATTTCTTTTACTGCAAAATCATTAGAATATAAACAATGCATCAGAGGCGAAAATACTTTTCCTGTAATTTTTCTTATACTAGATATTGACCGGTGAATGTGGCTTTTCATTAGTGACTAGTTTAATTAAGTTACACACTCCATGTAATTATTACGTGATTCAATGAACGTCTGTGCAAGGAAAAAGAGAAAACAATGAGGAGAAAGTTAACTTGAAAAGTAGAACTACAGACAGAGACAAAAATAAGCCATTGATATGAAGTCCTCTATAAACCAGTTTTATATGCTCATTCTAACTTTCTAACTCACGCAAAACTAAGGAGCTAGATGAAATATAGTTTTCTTACAATTTCTTCTTATATTTTAAGCATCTTGCTTTCTTGCTACTTAAATAGATTTAATCTAGCTTATGAATTCTCATTTGGGGGCCACTTGGCTTCTAAGAAAAAGAATTTAGAATATCAGGAGATAAATATTATTTGAGCCATATGTAGAAGTCATAAGTATAATTATAAGTTATTCGATGTCTTTTCAAAAATGGAGGAGATAACCTGGGATTGCAAGGGGAGAAATATAACTTGGAATTCGAAGAACCACTGATCTATATTTACACAGTAGCAGATATTTATTATTTAAAAAAAAAAAATATTTCTTAAGCAAAATAGCGCAATAACATTTTTCATCTCTGATAAACACATTATTGTATCTTTATTCAGGACGTATGCCGAAGAGCCATATCAAGCTATTCTTTGAAGCCAATCTTTGCATTATCTATCCTCACGGATACTGATCTTTTTCGAACAAGGCTAGCTAAGATCTACTTTTCTTATTTACCGGAGGCCTGCCACAGTACAATGAGCTTGTTTAGAAAACAAGTGGTAATCTAGTATGGTCTATTCTCTCAGGGTACTTCACAAATGTAGCTTTGTTTCAGGATACTTAATCTAACAGGGAGTGATAGAAATGAAAAGACTTTAGTGAGGAGAAAGGATAATAAAAGAACAGGATTCAGGAAGACAGAAAATGGCGATTGGTGTGGCATCTAAACTTTTGAAGATTTAAACAAGAAATCGGGAGTTCCACAAGCAAGAAGTGAGAGAAAAGAAAATTTTGCAATAGCAAATATAGTTGTATCAATGATAGTTAAACAGTAATGTGGTGATACCTAGTTGCCAATCAAGTAGCTCATCAGAACAATTGAAATATTTGTAGAAAAACAGAGGAAAGCCTCGACACAATGGCGAGTAATTGACAGCAGCCGAGATGCCAGGTCAGGATCGATTACATTTCAGACACTTCTTTGGATTTTGTCAAGAATCTCGAAATATATAGTAGGTGCACCAGATCAAATATTGCAACAATATACAAGACGTATGTTAGAATTATACATTTGCAAGATGGATTATGACGTGAAAAACTGTCTGGTACGACACAGTGAAACCGTAGACAAAGAGTTGCTCTCTTGGAGGTAAACATCAAATAGAAGACAAAGAAAGTTCTTTATTGGGATTAAATGAAAGCAGTTTTGTTTTGAAGGCGTTAGAATTCACAAGCCATTCCTTGCCCCTGTTAACCACTGATTGGAGGTACTTTTCGAGAGCAGTTGCCAGGTTTACTTTGTCGAGCATGTCGTACTTGCTTACTAAAACAGGTGTAAATAGTTGTGTCATCAGCATAAATTCCTAGTTTGGAACAGATGACATCGTTGATGAAAATAAGAAACACGTAGGTTCAAGGACAGAGCCCCGCATTAAATGTCATATGATCTTCAACTTTTTAGTTTCAAATAGCTGGGCCAAAATGATTGTTTCTTTTTTGGAGATAAATCCACTCGAGATATACTTATTTCAATCACTACAAATTAAAATCAATCTCTTAGGTATTCAAGGAAGGTAAGTAGAAAAGCATAATTGTTAGCTGTAAGAAAATAGAATGCATGGTCGTATGAGAGAAAGAGAAAAATAGAGAGAGAGAGAGCGCTACTAATTGATGATTAGAGAATCAACTAGGAACAGAAAGTTAAATATGTGTGAAATGTAGTAAAAACGGCGGAAGATGTGAAACCGACACCCAAAGGTGCATAGGGATAGTGAAAGTAACCGTCATGATGCTAAACAAATTATAAAATCAGAAATCCTATTGCATATCTAAACACCTAAATGGCAGAATATACCGTTCTATCGACGAATACTAAAAAGAACATTGGCAGAACATGTAAATAACGAGGAGTTTTAATGGATATAGGAACATCAATGAAACGCTTACTTATGATCCGAAAGCCAAAAAAAAAAAAATGCCGAAATGTGGTGGTGGTGGTGGTGGTGTGTGTGTGGGGGGGGTAATGAGGAAAGAGACTCTAGAAAATGCAACTCTTACAGGAAATACTGACGATAAACCGGGAGAAATAGCAAATAACCTTCTTCATGGGCTAGCAGAACTTCATAGATAGCAGAACTAGGACAACTGGTAATATTAACCGTTTCCCTAAAAGGAAACATTTGGCATTCATTACCGGAGCAGCCAGTACTGGTTTCGGTTGAAATTTATAAAATGTTGTCCTTAAAACATTTTTTTCAGAAAAAACAAGTTACTTAAGTCCAGTAGCTGTTAACGCTCTTTCTGATATTATTGGCCTGTTTCCTTCCAAACCTTTAAGTGCAAAGAAACCGACTAGAATTTGAACTCGACTCGCCGATTTCTTATTCTGAGCCGATATTCATTACACCATGACGCACATCTCACATATGTCTTACATTATTGTTAAATGAGGAAAATGTATTCTGATGTTATTTGGCCAGAGCGAAATCTTTCGATTACAGCACTTCGCAAAGTTACCATTATGTTGTGACGCGGTTGGAGATGAGCTGTCAGCTTTGGTGTCAGGAAAATAGTTTATTACAACGTTAATGTAACGTTGCTAAAGTGTCACACATCCCACAATCAATATAGAACTTTTTTTTCACCGTTGTAGGTACGTTGCGTGTCAGGTGGGTTGGAGATTGTGGAGAGTGTGGCTCCGTTATGAAATGAAAGTCACATTATGAAAACATAAGCACAAAGAAAAAGAGAAAATATGTATGAATTAACTTCCAAGTAAAGCGAAGCTAAAATTAAATGCAAATGATTGAATAAAAGAATTTAAAAAAAGAGAGGAAAAAAATGAAAAAAAAAAAAGGAAAGAATTTCTAAACTATGGAAGAGAATAAATAGAAGGGAGAAAAAAAAAGATAAAACTGTAATGGAAAATCAAATCACCGAAGCAGAAAGAAATAAAACGGAATGACGAGAGAAACGAAGATTAATACAAAGACGGAATCTCGAATTAAAAGCAAAGAAATAGACTTAAATATAATCAGGAAAATTCATCGAATAAAAATAAGAACAGAATAAGGGGAATAAACAGCAAAAGAAAATATTAGAAAAAAATAATAAGTCAATATAGAAAATCGAAGAGATGACTGGGGAATGCGTGTAATACACATCTATGCAGAAAGTCGGCGGGCCAAGATCAAATGCCGGACTACTTTGTTGCATGCACTTTCTCACAAATGTATTTGAGAATGCCTTTCTCCTATCATCTTCCACTATAGTCTCAGCAGAAGACTAAACACGGCTCTTCAGTAATGGGTGGCAACCAATTTGAAAGAAAGAAAACTCGGTCTTCTTAGATATGTGTCAAATAACAGTATAGACTAGCATCCTTAACCTTAGCCGCCAATCAGTATAAAAAGGAAAACATTGAAAGATAGAATGGGATCACTAGTTTTGGAGCGGCAACCAGTCTAAAAAGAAAGAAAACTCGGTTATCCTAGGTCTGGGTCAAATAGAAGTATAGACTACATTCCCTAGCCTTTGGTGCCAACCAGTCTAAAAAGGAAAACATTGTATTCATATCTAGGCGTCAAACAGCAGGATAAAATGGGCTCACCAGTTTTGGGCAACAACTAATCTAAAAGAAAGAAAACCGTGTATTCTTAGCTATAGGTTCTCTAGACATGGGCTTCAACCAGTCTAAAAGAGGGAAAACACTGTATTTATAGCTATGGTTCAAATAGCAGGATAAGCCGGCCTCTCTAGCCTTCAGCGGCAAATTGTCTCAGAGAAATAGAACTCTGTTCCTAGCTGAAGGTTACATACCAGGATAGAATCGGCTTTCTAGTCTTCGAAAACCGATGGAAAACGATATATCCTATCAATGATTTAATAGCGGGATAGGCTGGTCTTTTTAACGATTCAAAGATTAGGATTCTAATTCGATAGGAAAACTCCGTATTCCTAGCTATGGCTTAAATAGCAAGATAAAGTGGACCTTCTAGATTTGGGAGGAAATTAGTCTAAAAGAAAGAAAACTCCATCTTCCCAGCTATGGCTTAAATAGCAAGATAAAATGGCCCTTCTAGCTTTGGGAGTGAACCAGTATAAAAGAAGGGAAATTCTGTATTACACACAGTGAAGAAAGCAACGGGAAACGACTCCAAGATTGCATGATAATTTTCAGATAAAAAAGAAATGGCATTTGTGGAGGTCCATGATCGCCTACGTCCTGAAGCAACATAGCGTTAAAAAAAAGAATCTAGAGAATGAATAACGTGAAAAATAATAAAAAAAATGCTATAAATTAAAATGATGAAAACAATAAAAGGAACATGTCAGTTTCATCCCGTGTAATATTCAACTTGCAGACGAACGCTACCCGATGCTGCATTGGAAAAAGTAACGAAAAAATAAATAACAGTAAATATACAAGAAGAATAAAACGAAAAGTGTTATTGAACAGAATAATAACTGCAGAAGAAACCAATTCCTTTACAGTGAAGCAAAGAAGTAGATGGGATTTTGGCAAGGCTGTCTGATGAAAGGTCAGCGTGTTATTTGATGTGATACTACTGGGAAATATATTACACTTATTGTAAGTGAAGTTTGTTGAAAGGCAAATCTAAAGGCTAATCAATTTTTCTGAATCTGTGAAAACGAGACATGTACCCTTTCTCGATTTTATCAGAGAAATGATCCGTAAAGATTAACACAGATACTGAAGTTAATTGTAAAAATAAATTAAAAAAAAAACATACCCCCCCAAAAAAAAAACAGTTTTATTTGTTAGACCGTTTATTTCCACTGATAAAAAGATTTCGTTTTTTATTTTTTTGTCATATACCGTGCGTAACAGCAAAATTGTTCAAATCGTGTAAAAGCAAAATTCACTAAGGAAGTTATGCGTTGTTTTCCTTTGACCCTCTTACCTTCAATTTATCCTGTGAATATCAGGTTTTCCAAGCTCTCTTTCTTCATTATACGCCTTAGAAAGTTGAACTCCTAATGTGATATTTAAGCGTATCTTAAGTATATATATATATATATATATATATATATATATATATATATATATATATATATATATATATATATATATATATATGTTATGGTCCGGTTCCTTGTACCACGGTGGTAGTCCAAGGTAGAACGAATAAAGAACTCGAACAGTGGTATGGAATAACACAGATATATTACAAACAGGAATATATACAGAGAAGTAGAAGTGTTAGTATGAACAATCTGGTTTAGTAGAGAGAACAATGTAGTCTCGACCAGTATCACTATTCCAATGTCTTGCAGTAATTGTTTGAACGCGACTCTGTTTCGGACTGCTTCTGACTCGACTCTTGACTCGACTTGAACTACTGACTCCTTGCCTACTCCTGAGGCGCAGTATTTATTAAGTATAGAATAGTCCGTTATCGTTATTATGGGTAAGATCCCATAACAGTATATATATATATATATATATATATATATATATATATAAAAAAAAATAACTTCGTTTATATATTTGTTTATTATTATTATTATTATTATTTATTCCTTTAATTTCTGTTGTATACATATTTCCTTCTGGGTTCCAATCAGAGACCTAAGGTCAGAAATGGTTTCATTACATTTTCAAATGATCATTTTTGTAAAAAAGTAAACATAAGGTCACACACATTTTATATAGATAACGCTCTTCGTAATGTGTGAGCTGTACTTGTGAGTACTGTGTTTGTATTTCTTCAAGGTATAGGGATCCCGATGAATGAGTCTATCGAAACTTTTTCCAATCAAACCGAGGAATCCAAATACAACTGGAATTTTTGATGTCCTCGTGTGATACTTGAGGATCCTTGGATTTTGATAGTTTTTTTGAAAATCTTCAAAGATACATTACAATCTGCAGGGACTGCAATTTCGATAAGAAAGCACTTTGTTTTTGTGGCGTTTGATCCCGATATCTGAACGATAACTTTTTATTGATCTGTCAGTGTGTATTTTAAAGTACCATAAAATTGTTACAGGTCCTATCTATGTAACCGGGTTTGGGTGATCTTCATATCAGTTTCTGATATGAAGAAGTTTTGCAGTTTTCTTCCCGTAAAAGTTGCATATTTTCCAAGGCAGATATTGGCCCCTTCTACCATGCCGAGTTTTATGTTCAGTGCACTGTGTATCCTGATAAAAGATGGTAGGTTATTTCTGGATATTTATCACAGAATCTGCATTTGGAGACAACACAATTTTCAGTATTTGTGCTTGGTAATTTCTAATTATCAAGCATTGGTCATGTGCAGCAAGAATAAAGCCTTCAGTTGGGTACGGGGTCTGTCTACATCAGCTTGTTTGGTACGAGTAGAGTATTGACTATGACGAGGCTTATCTTTCCATTGTTTCTTTTGATTTCTATTGTATACACATTTCCCAACGAAAGACTAAGATCATGACATTATCCACTTATCAGTTTTATATATAAAAAATAATGATGGATACGTGTTTTGTCTACATGAACGCGTTTGGTACGGGCAGATTACTGCCACTGTTTCTGCATGTGGTACATTCCATTTGTTTTTTATTTTTTTGCCGGTGCAGTAGGTGCATTATGGTTTACTTGCACTTCTTCATTAACTTGAAATTCCCTTTTGAATTTGTTGGCTTCGTTTATTACTGAATAAAGTTTCTTATTTTTTTCATGTTCTTTGACACAGATCTTCATCCAGTCTTCTGTAGTTTCTAGGTATCCTTGAAGACCAATTGTTGTGGCTTTGTAATACAGTTCTAGTTGAACTAATCCTCTGCCTCCTTCGGATCTGGGGACATAAAGACGATCAACATCAGCCTTAGTATGATGCATGCGGTGGGAAATGAGAAGATTTCTCCTTTTGACAACTATTCGCTTAATGTCAGGTACGGTCCACTTAAGAATGTTGGAACTGTCTTACGCCACAGGAACAGCCAAAGTGTTATCGTTGATATTCTGTTTAGTGAATTCAAGTCGGTATTTAACACCAGACGCACACACCTGCAGTATTCTTTTCTTACTTTCTCCTTCATTTGGGCATTCTCTATTCCATCTACTCCACTGACTCCTATGTATTTAAAGGCTTCTTCTTGTTCCAGTTCTCTAATCTCTGTGACAAAATCTAGATCTACTAAATGCTCTTCTGCAATTCTCCCCCTCTTGAGTATTACTTTTGCACATTTATGTAATCCGAAATCCATACCAGATTTCATCACTGAAACCTTTTATATTATTGAGGATACCTTTTAACTCATTGTCGTCTTTGGAAAAGAGTTTTATATTATTCATTTAGGTGATTAAACACTTTATTTTTTTACTTTGTAACTATACTTATTACTGTTTAGTTCCTGCGAAAGAGGGGGTTAAGGACAGAAAGAACAGAAGGGGCGAAAGGGAATCTCTTTGAAAGATTCCTCGTCGGATATTTAAACATATTATTATTAATATGTTTTAGAAACACTGGTATAAGTAGTAATTTAGACTAATTTTGAGGAAGCATAAGTACTAGTATAGGTTAGATTTGCGTTTGATACGGGTGCAAGTTTAGTTAAAGAGTTAGTATTATTATGGGATTAATACTTAAAACGTATAAAATATTGGATTAAACCATGCATGAAAAAGACCAGTTTACCGTATTATGGATTCCTGAGGAAGTAGCTCAAATCAAAACCGGAAGAAGTAAAAAGACAAGAGTATATAGAAGGGGAGCGTGAAAAGCCTTTATTTCATTGGTTGACGTTGACTGACGTATGTCAATAAGAACGGTCGGCTCCTAGCTATATCTGAATTTTTCTTTGCAATGTGGAGGTGCGTAGCATAACGCTATCATAGAGGCGACCTGACCCTTTTGGAATCAGGTCGTGGTTGCTGTTTGAGTCGATATGATGCAAAACTCTAAATTTGCGATAAGGACAGTGCATCACTGAAGTCCACACTTGAGGCATCTAAAATGTATTATACAACTTTACGATTAAATTTAAACTTGAAGGTGCAAAAACCTTGAGCCATCTTTTCTTCTGCTCTTTCTTCACTCCATCCACCACCTCCAACTCTAGAGATAATTGCCACTAAAACATAACAAATGTCTGTGATCGTTATACACCAAGTTGGCTCAATGTGCCCATGTCCTGACAGACATTAACTGAGACTTCTCTGTATTATGTTAGATCGATATGATTTATAGTCATCATTGAGTTAAGTGCATTGACAAAGTGCATTCCGAACGATTCTGTCCACTCTTTTTCACTCACTTGCGTTAACCTCTGGTATCGCTTCAAAGATGTCGCGCGGCAGAATCGCCGCCCCAGGTTAATATTACCAGGGATCCCCTCCCTGATAAATCGGCAATAAGGTGTTTCAAACCTGGCAATAAGGTGATACAAACCCGGGTTTCATACGTAGAAGCGAACGCTCTAACCACTCGTTCCCTCTTCCACATACGACTAGTATGCTAAACCATTTATTGGTATATTCATGTAACAAATAAGATGTATATATAACGGACTTATTCATGTGTTTATGAATCACTCCCAGTGGACACTGTACTAAGATATAATTATATAGAAACTCATAAACTAACATTTACGTGTGTAAGTCAAACATTCATATCAACTAAAAGAGTTTAACAATACACATGAATACACCAACCAGTCGCTGAATTAAGAAGAATAAACATTCCCCAAAGAAAAAGTAAGTAAAATAAACACAAAAGGAAATGCAAATGGCAGAATTCTTCGCAAATCAGTCATTAAATGTAATTTACATTACTCTTATAAAATTATAAAATTGTTTCTCGCACACGCGCACACACACACACACATACACACACACACACACATATATATATATTATATATATATTAAAACAAAAACTTCATTTGGCAGGAGTCCATCATTGGGCTGACTGGATGGCTTTGATTGGCTCGTTGATTTTGGCGGGAATAGATGTGCAGAAGGAAGGGGAGTTATTTTTATTATAGCAGCCATGATTTTAATTAAAGCTGAAATAAAAGGAGTGATAATAAAACAACTAAAAACATATCGATCATAGCGAAACAAGACAACAAAATCGTCATATGGTTAAAGAACTGCTGCAGAGCACACTGCCATACCATTACAGTTAATGATAATAATAATGAATCATACACAAGATGGCGTAAATAAAAATAAGGGCGACATGCGAAATGAATTGGAAATAATATTAATTACTGCAAATTGCAGCACTGTTCTCATTTCTACTTGCTATGTTGTTATTTCCTCAAAAGAGAACATTTCAAAATTGTACAGTTATTGCTTCTTTTATTTTCTATATTTGTATTAAAATGCAGATGATCAAATTAATATCATGGTGCATAAAGTAAAACGAATTGTGGATTAATTAAATGCATCCTTGTAAAAGTTGCAGCTGCTACAGTCGTGGTTTCGGCTAGTACAGGTCATATAAGAGATTCTATAAAATTTTCTGAGAAGAGGAATTATCATTATTATAAATTAATGTGTTTTGACTAATGTCTATGCAATGCTAGCGGAGAAAAAAGAGAGTTAATTTGAAAAACAGATAAAAACACATATTAAATTTTGTACAAGAGAAACCGCAACGAAATCAAGAATGGCTAATTTTTTATGAACACCAAAAAAGGGGTATATTCACTGTTGTATACTGAAGTTACAACAATAACTAAAGAAATACACGGAAAAATAAGTTTTGTCTCTGTTTACTGTTAGTTTCCACAATACACGGTCCAGGGCCCAATCATGTTAGAGGTTTAGTGAGTAAGATTATCGTAAAAGAGAAAGTGAGAAATGCATATTATGAGCATGTGACAGGTATTGATTGGCCCTGTACTTAAAGAGCATGTGATAGGTATTGATTGGCCCTGTACTTAATGAGCATGTGATAGGTTTTGATTGGCCCTGTACTTAAAGAGCATGTGATAGGTATTGATTGGTCCTGTACTTAAAGAGCATGTGATAGGTATTGATTGGCCCTGTACTTAATGAGCATCTGATAGGTATTGATTGGCCCTGTACTTAATGAGCATGTGATAGGTTTTGATTGGCCCTGTACTTAAAGAGCATGTGATAGGTATTGATTGGTCCTGTACTTAAAGAGCATGTGATATGTATTGATTGGCCCTGTACTTAATGAGCATCTGATAGGTATTGATTGGCCCTGTACTTAAAGAGCATGTGATAGGTATTGATTGGTCCTGTACTTAAAGAGCATGTGATAGGTATTGATTGGTCCTGTACTTAAAGAGCATGTGATATGTATTGATTGGCCCTGTACTTAATGAGCATGTGATAGGTATTGATTGGCCCTGTACTTAATGGGCATGTGATAGGTTTTGATTGGCCCTGTACTTAAAGAGCATGTGATAGGTATTGATTGGTCCTGTACTTAAAGAGCATGTGATAGGTATTGATTGGCCCTGTACTTAAAGAGCATGTGATAGGTATTGATTGTCCCTGTACTTAAAGAGCATGTGATAGGTATTGATTGGTCCTGTACTTAAAGAGCATGTGATATGTATTGATTGGCCCTGTACTTAATGAGCATGTGATAGGTATTGATTGGCCCTGTACTTAATGGGCATGTGATAGGTTTTGATTGGCCCTGTACTTAAAGAGCATGTGATAGGTATTGATTGGCCCTGTACTTAATGAGCATGTGATAGGTATTGATTGTTCCTGTACTTAATGAGCATGTGATAGGTTTTGATTGGCCCTGTACTTAAAGAGCATGTGATATGCATTGATTGGCCCTGTACTTAAAGAGCATGTGATAGGTATTGATTGGCCCTGTACTTAAAGATAACAAAATTGTTATTGTCAAGGAAGCGTCCTCTCAGGAGTCTGTTCCACAAAGCAACAGTTCTGGGGAAGAGACAGTCTGAACATGTTGCTTATCAAAGGAACACGAAGGGAATGGGGATGATTTGCCGCTGTGAACCTAGCAGTCTTTGCTGAGTAGGTTTGAGCTGATCGAACTAAGAAATGGTAATTTAAAGAATAAGTATATATGATTATGCTTTAATTATATGATCAGTAGTTCAAGCATATAAAGTAAAGTGTATAAATGAAGATCTGAGTAGGAAAAACAAGCATCCGTTTCAAGGCTACAAAATCCAACGACTCAAGTACTGTACAGGTTATTGGTTAAATTTTTCTAGCTTTCTGATCGACATGACTTCAATTTCTGCGAAGGGTGTATATTTCAGTCTGAATGCAAAAGTGGCGTCACATTGGTTAATTAACAGCATAAAAACAAGTGGATGACAGAACGTGGTCTTTGGGAGGTAGCAGAAAGAAAAGAACTTGTTGAGAGCTGCAAAGGACAGAGGGAGGTGGAGAGCTATGATCGCCTACGTCTTGAAAGGACATGACACATAAAAAGAAAGAATGGTAATGGTAATATTAGTCGTTTCCCCAAAAGGAAACATTTGGCATTCATTGACTGAGCAGCCAGTACTACTTTCGGTTGGAATTTATAAAATCTTTGCCTGTAAACACTTTTTCTTAGCGAAATAGATTTCTCCAGTCCAGTAGCTGTTATCGCTCTTTCCAGTAATGTGATGGGGCTTTTCCTTCGTAACCTTCTATTTGAAGTGATGTAGAACATCAAAATCTTGATTATGTGCTTATTTTCTCCTCGTGTTGCATGTGCTATCCATTTAAGTTTTTTGCTGTTGTTGGTGATGGGGTTTCGATGATTTGTTACAGTTCTTTGTGATTCGCCAATCCACAATGTTCAAAGGAAGATTATCTTTGAAAAGACTGTCAATCTTCAGTCGCCCAAGACATTTCTTTACTATTGACATTAGGAAGCGGTTGTATACAGCTAGGAGTAGAGGCTCATGCCTTTTTAGGAAGGGGTTCCAGGTTCTTTTCCTTTTCTCAGACCTTCATAGTGGAGATGTCATGCATTTTTGTGATATATGTCAATGGTGGCAACGTCTCTTCATACTGAGTGTACCGGGTTGGCAGTTTCCTGGTTACTGTTCCCGATTGGTAGTTAGGAGCTCTTACTCTAGTGTAGAATCTTCAGAGGCTGCTCTGATCAATAGTCGTATACAGATTTTAGATATTTCTGAAATGGTTTGGCGCCATGCATGTCATGTGAAAATATTTATTTGACGAGGCTATTTAAGAACATGACAAGAGTTTTCAGGTTGATTTGTTGATTCCGTAGAAATTTGCGATGTTGGAGCAAATGAACTCTGGCGCAGCATATTCTATGTTATTTTTTTCTGTACTTATAAATATATTATAGCTGAAGTGATTAGCATTTATTCATTCGACATCCTGAATTTTTATGATCGATTCAGGGTTGGTGCCATCAGCAATTTCCTGCCGATTCGAGCTCGTAGATTCTTTTTTGGAAAGGTTTATCTTTTAACATGCTGATTTTGTGTTCAAGATCATTCTTATTCCAATTATGAATACCTGTGTCATTAGCAAATCTCCTCATCCCGCTTTCATTAGCAGTGCATTTGCCTTGGGCGGAATCGGTGTCTTCTATTGGTAGACATATTTAAGATGCAGTATGGAATACTTAAATGATCAGTTCAGTTTGTATATGCGCAGGGCATAGTCTTAGATAGAGCTCGGCTGTCATGTACTCATTGTCTTACTCCAGAACCGGAATAAGAATAATCTAAATCGTGAATTGAATACAACAAACACATATCGAAGGGACAATAACGAAAAAAGGACACTAATTAAAAAAAAAGAAAACGGTTAAATCAAAAGAATGCATTATTTTATAATATTGACAAATCTTATTACGTTATCAAGTATTATGATAAAAGGAAGCTATTATTATCTCAAAATAAACCTAAAAGAGAGAGGTACGATGTTTAGCTTTGTTTGGTACAAGGCCGACGTTTTGTAGCCTTCGGTGATCGAATTCTCTACTTCATTAAGAGACAGACAATCTTGCTTACTAATCCTCACAAATGTAAACACTTCTCTGTTGCTGTTTAGCGGTATTTTGTAATACTTAATATTAAGACAAATTTCTTATATATATATATATATATATATATATATATATATATATATATATATATATATATATATATATATATATACAGCGTGTCCCAAAGAGATTGGAATCATTTTGTAGTTTCATAACATAATCAATTCTAGCCCAAATGATCTCAAATTTTAACAAAATGTGTAAAACCTAAGTTGACTGTTCGGGCATATCGCAATAAGAATCTCATAGGAAAATGGATCTGCTGTTGAAATGGCCACCATGTTCACTTGACTTGACGCCTTGTGATATTTTCTATAGGGCTATGTGAAAGGACAGGTCTATATACCCACTCTTCCTTCAAGCCTGGAGAAACTTAAGCAGAGAATCATTGAGGAGAATGTTGCACAAGATCCAAGATTGTAAATTTCCTAAAAAAAGTTGGATTGTACTCAAAAATATGAGTAATTGAAAAATGGTTCAAATATATATGTATACATACACACCTTTTTTTTTACTAAACTACCGCTATGAATCTATTTCAAAATTTTTGTTAGCATTAAATGACCCACTGAGGTTTTGATATGCCATAAAACAAATCAACCAACCAACCTACCAACCAGCCACGTTTTCTCTGAATTTTCTAATAAATCATAATTCTTAAGTTAATAATTGAATAAGTTCTTGCTAGTTACATGTCTATAAAATATCCGTAGAAATTTTTCTATTGCACCGTTAATTATTTCATCTTAATAAGTTTAATAAAATATTGCAAAGATAATTATAGGTACGGTTGCAGGTCAATTAAAGAGGTAAGAGGGTATAAATGAAAAGATTTAAAATTGAAATGTTTTCAATATCACTGAAGCAGACGTTAAATACGTAAGATCGTTATAGCCTCGTCGGTATTTTCTTTCTTTCTTGCTTGCTTGCTTTCTGACTTATGTATGCTTTATTTTTTCTTTTTATCTGAGGTAATAACAAGGCATAAGGCACGTGATAACTTACTAAACTGGCAGAGGAAAAATCTGAACCATAACATGATACTTAGATAATTCTTCTAAACAAATAAATGACAAATTCTGTATGTCCGTCCGTTTGTCCGGAACCACTTCTAACTCGTGTCACACTTGCTCTACAATGATATATTATACCATTTTGAAATCAGGATGATCACGGAATTGAAAATATGCCCTTAATCTGGTGCTTGAACAGCCAGTATTGAGATATGTGTACCGATGAGGAGGGAACAGTTAAAAATTAAAATTTAAAAAAAATATATATAAAAAATAGTCAATTTAAAAGTTTTTAATTTATGTTGAGTTTAAAGTAACACAAACATTTTGTGAATTGAAAAATGTTTGTTTTAAATTCAGTTGAAAATTTTTTTTGTTTTAAATTCAGTTTAAATATTTGTGAATTGTGGAAATCAAAAACTTAGTAACTTTTTTTTTAGGATTATATAGGCTTTCTAATTGCCTGGTCCATACCCCCTTCTCTTGAACAGGAGTAGAGGCTCATGCCTTTTTAGGAAGGGGTTCTTTCCTTTTCTCAGACCTAGTGGTGTTGTCATGAATTTTTGTGATATGGGTCAATGGTGGCAACGTACCTTCATACTGAGCGTTGGCAGTTTTTGCTGTTCCCGATTGGTAGTTAACAGCTCTTACACTTGTGTACATTCTTCAGAAGTTGCTCTGATCAACAGTCGTATAATATCAAGTTTTTGCAGTGCCACGTTGCGCATGTAAAGGTGTCCCTGCAATCACACAATGTTACAGTCTGCGCCAAGTTCCCTTTCTGTACATGTTAAATTAGACGACCGGTTGCTACGTCTATCCTAGGCGTTTCCTTACCAAAATAACGCACTATGACTATAAGCAGACAAAGATATAAAACTAAACCAGCTCAAGAAAAAACAAAAAGAAAACAAAACCAAAAAAACAATTAAACCCTTCAACCTTTCTTTCTCCAACATTCGTGGTATTCGTACCAACTTCTGCAGTGTGGAATCGTTCCTCTTCGAAAAGAATCCGGATATCTTAGCTCTTTGTGAAACTCTTCAATCCCCTTCCCTGATTACTTGATTCCTGGCTATCTCCCTTTCTTTAGGTAGAACTCTAATATCCATATGTATGGTCTGGGAGTTTATGTCCTTGAACATCTCCCGCTGGCTAGGAAACTCTCTCTTGATTCACCAGACCATTTTTCCGTTTCTCCGTTACTAAACTCAGTCATCTATTTCTTCTTTCGCTACTGTTCCCCTTCCTCACTCAAACTCTCACGCAAATGGTGGACATCTCCACGCGTTTCCCCAGTAACCATGAGGGACATGCTTGTCTTCTAGATCTTTTTTTCACGTCTATCCCAGACTCATGTGGTACTAGGCAGCTCTGCTCTCTTGTTAACTCTGATCATGCGGTAGTGTTTGTTAACAACTCTTTCCGCTCCCCCACAAGCCAAGAATCTCCTACCAACAGAATATCCAACGAGTGGAATTAAGTTTGTAATCATCCTATTCAACAATGCGCGTCTTAAGTCTCATCCTGCGTGAAAGCCGGCACCAATGCTTTCATTCCAGCAAGGAAACATCAAGTTAAATCGCGTTCATCTCTTTGGTTCTCACCTGAATGCTCAGACGCTATAGCCCACAGGAATCACTTCTTCCGGCTGTACAAGAGCGATACGTCGGATTGCAACAGACGTCTCTTTGACTGCTCCTAATGAGCGGGTCCTCAAAGAAACGAAGTTACTGTTTGCTGATAGAATGAAACAACGTATAGCATCGTGAATGTTCGGTTCTAGAGATTATTGGCGGCTCTGCAAAAGTGTGCTGAACAACAGTAAATCTCCAACCCTCTCTATTCAATCAATTCGAAGTTCTGGCATCCACAGCAGATAAGGTAAGAATGATTTGCTCGGAAATTCTCTTCGAACTCAACACTCGACTCATTTGGAGTACCCATACCTAATAGAGGCTCTTCTGACTAATATGCGTATAACTTTGTCACTGGTTTCACACATAATTTCTAAATTAGACTTCCATAGGGAAAGCGGAGGTGACGAGATCCCAGCCGTCGTCCTAAAGAAATATATTCCCAAGCTGGCTCCAGTTCTCTTCAAACTACTTCTTTCTTTCCAGGAATTCCTCTTCTGTAATACCTGTTTCTCTGGAGAATCTATTGACCCCTCTAAGTATCACCCTATTAATCTCCTATTGCTTTTTAGCAAAATCTTCGAGGATTTAATCAATGCTGAAGTGGTTAAGTATATTACCTCTGAAAACCTACTCTCTGAAAAACAATATGGCTTCCGTTTAGTCAGTTCAACCGCTGATGTGCTAACGGCCATCACTGAATATGTATGTCAAGCTCTTGACAATAACGGCGAAGCTTGAGATGTGGCTATAGATATCTCGGATGAATTTGAAAGGCTTTTGCATGCTGGTCTTCTACATAAGTTCAATGGATGCGGTATTACAGGAAGATTGTATGAGTTAATCCAATCGTTCCTATCAAATCGTGAAATGAAAGTAGTTTTGAACAAGTTCACTTCCAGATACTTTCACATGAACTCGAGTGTCTGCCAATGATCTAAACTTGATCGTACACTGTTTATGATCTTCATCAATAATCTTTCTGATGCCATTAGTTCCCAAGTAGGAATTTATGCAGATGATACTACCATTTATTATGCAGATGATACTACCATTTATTATGCAGATGATACATTTATTATGCAGATGATACATTTATTATGCAGATGATACTACCATTTACTCTTGTCCCAATAGCAAATCCGTCAGAGCTGACAAAGTTAACCAGGCCGCTGCTCTTGAAAAGGACCTCCAATCAGTAGTTAACTGGGGTAGGAAATGGCTTGTAAATTTTAATGCCTCCAAAACGAATCTGCTCTCATTTTGACCACAACAGAGAAATTTTCCTGCCCACCATCAACATGGCTAATGCTAGAATACTGAGGAGCAACACACTGCGTCTTCTTGTCTTCAAATTTTCAGCTGACTTGATGTGGAGCGACTACATCGAATCAATAGCTGCATCTATTGCGAGGAAAGTTGGGTGACTGTGTCATGCTAGGAGGTTTTTCTCATCATAGTCCATCTTACCCATTTACAAATCTATCATTCGTCCATGCGTTGGATACTGTTGTTATATCTGGTCTGGTACTCCTGCTATTAATCCTGAGTTTCTTGACAATTGACAACGATCTGCAATTTAATCGATTCCGTCACTTTTTCACCGAAGTGACGTGGCTTCCCTCTGTCTTTTCTACAAATATTTTCTTGTTAACTAATCTGACGAGCTTTTTCCCATGTGTGCCCGGGCTACATGAGTGTAAGCGTACTACTAGATTGGCATCTCGTTTCCAACTTTTTACTGTTGAATTAGTCAGATGTAACCGCCACTTCTACTTTTTCACACTTCCGACCTGTGGAACTCTCTTCCGTTCACTTGCTTCCCTGATAACCTAAATCTTCAAAAATTTAAATGTTACGTCAAATCTCTAATCTTTTGTCTTCTTGAATCCCATTCATCTTTTATACTTTCCTCAATCCCCTCTGTACCCAATCTTTTCTCTCACTTTCACTCTCTGAATTCCCCTACGTACTAGTGACATTCCCGCCTTGCATGGGTTGAAATTATTAAAAAAATATTTATTTCTTCAAAATGCTAAGGAATCAGGGTTAAAGTGAGAGTTTTCGTGATGTTATGATTTGAGGTTCCGCAGAGTTTGTGATTTGAAGAACTCAATTCAGTTGAAGTTCCACGGTGTTTCTGATGTAAAGAATTCAATTGTTAGCCTGAACTGGGATTTGAATCCTTAATGAACTTTCGACTGAAATCGGTCTTTTGTCCGGAAGTGAACTTATCGTCCGAATCAGATTTAAAGTGAGGTTTTGAAGTTCCATGGAGTGAATTGATGGATTAAAAGTTATTTCTTCAAAATTATCATTGCTGTTTTTTTTTTTTTTTTAAGGTGGAACAGAAGTCAATTTATTTTGAGGTCGGAGACCCACAAGCCTTCCGCAGGTGATAGCTTAAAAGTCCGCACGAAGTGCGACTTTTAAGCTAGTTTATAATATATTCCATTGTCAGACATAATTATTATAAAACAAAGGGAAAGAAAAAATATCGTAATTCATTTATTATGCTAGTAAAATTATCGTTCCAAACGTTTTGCTAAAGCTTAAAAAAATTTTAGGCCTTTTTTTTTTTTTTTAAATATGTCGGAAACAATTTCAATATTATTTCGAAAAGAAAGTGTGCAAATATTAGTAAAATAATAAACAAATCATAATTTTAGCATTTCGATGTGAGTTCAAATGAGTAACATTGAAAAGTCATGTTTGTCCTGATAGACAAAAAATAGTTTTATCCATTAAATTGTTAGTGAAATTCCGTAATAAATTGCTTAATCGGATTGAAAAAAATTCAAACTAAATTTCAAAGTGAATTAGACATGAAATTATATAGAATCAGTGCATAAAGTGGAAAAACTGAAAAGCATGAACAAGAGTTTCTAATTAAGTCAATTATTTGAATTTTCATTATCATCATGGATTCATGTAACTTGATCAATAACAGCGAAAGAATGAGGAAGCAATTTTATAAATTAAAATATGTTGGTAATTATCAAATGAGAAAATGATGAAATATTATTAAAATATTATTCTTTTAAAATTGCAAATTTAATAACGAAAATCATTTTAAATCATTAAGGACATGTTTTTATTTATGTGGACATGTGTTGAATTAAATCCACTGTTGCAAATATAGCCAGATGGACGTTTTAGTCGTTTTGAGTTTAAAGTCAGCGTAAACTTTGAATGTCTGTAAACATATGTCGCACGAGAATTGTCTCATATATAATGAATAATCATGTCATATGAGAAGTGAAACACATATAACCAATAATCATGGATCATAAAATAAGTGTAAAACATATAATAAATAATCATATATCATACAAGAAGTATGACACATATGACGAATAATCATATATCATACAAGCTACGGGACATAAATAACGTATAATCGTGTGTTAGAAGAGTAGTGTGATACATATAACGAATAATCATTTATCATACGGAATTGTTACACATATAACGAATAATCATGTATCATACGAGGTATATGGCATAAATAACATATAATCATGTGTTAGAAGAGGAGTGTGATACATATAATGAATACTCATTTATCATACGGAATTGTTACACATATAACGAATAATCATTTATCATACGGAATTGTTACACTTATAACGAATAATCACGTATCATACGAGAAGTCTTAAACATATAGCAAATAAGCATGTATAATACGAAAAGTTGAATGCATATAACGCAACATCATGTGTCATAAGCGAAGAGTTCACATATAACGAATAATCATCTATCATTAGAAATGTGATACATATAATGAATAATTATGCATCTTACAAAAAGTGTGACACATAACGTATAAGCATGTGTCATACAAGAAGTGTTATATATATATATATATATATATATATATATATATAACGTATAAGCATGTATCATACAAGATGTGTGACACATATAACAAATATAATGCAGGCAGTAAGCGCACACGCAGAAGACATGGAAAATATAACGTGTTTGTAAGCAACTTAGGATGTGCAGGCGGTGTAATGTTTTGTGGCTGGAAGCGAGAAATCGACAAGCCGATTTCGAATGATAGTCGAAGTTCGTTATATACCTTTACGTGCAAATTTCCTTCAGAAAACTATGACTCCATCTCTTCTCCACCCCCCAAAAAAAAAAAAAATCTGGTAGGTTTAAATAATAGGGTGTACCGAGCTCTTCAGCTTTGCTTATTAGCCACGCTATTAGATGGACAACTTTTAATTCAAGACCTATCTGGCATGGGGCTTACAACACCATTTCATAAAAACCTACTTGTTACAAAAACCACAGCAGCCTTGTATATTTAGGCTGTGTTCTCATATATCACAGAAGTCTGTGGAACTTGAGTGAGTGAGAGTGTACGCAACTTGGGCTGGGTGGCTTGCTTTTAAGACATGAAAACTCCTATTTCGTTATTTAAAGGTAAAATCATTTTAAAATATCATATAACGATCTATAAGCATTTGTGTAGATCGGAGATTGCTAAATATTGGCCGTTTATATTTGAATCATTAAGCAGTGACTTGTTTTGGAGATGATAGGTAAATATTGTTCCGTTATACTTGAATCTATACGTATGTATTGGCTGTTTATATTCAAATTTATAAGCACTAACTTTGCTTGAGGACAGGTAAATATTAGTCGTTTATATTTTAATCTATATCGAAGCATAAGTAAATATTTTTTCTTCGTATTTGAGTTTTTACTGTGTTTGGTATAGGTAAATATTTTTCGTTTGTATTGTCCATAAATTTGTATTTTCTATGTATTTGTCTATTTAGTTCGGGAACAGGTAATTATTTGTCATTTATATTGAAGCATTTGCTGTGTTTGGGTGTAGGTAATAAATAAAAATAAAAACTAAACAAGATATTCCTAGACTTGGAGAGTGGAACGACAACACTCTAACCTGGTAGATTAAATAAGGGGTTCAGTTCGGAATTTCCTGTAGGTTACCCGGATCAACATGCACTTGATGAAGGCCAGTGGGCACAACCGCCGAAACGTTGTGATAACAAGAAGAAAGATGAGGAAAATAGTCCGCTTGTAGCTAGTATAAATAATGATAACCTCTCAAGCTAGATATTCAGACAGAAAAAAAGCACTGTATATTTACATACTCAACGCAAACATGTTACCTGTTCTTACGACTTTTGCCCGAATCAATATTAATCCTCAGGCACACCTGGGTTTTTACCCACTGTCCATTCTGGATGGAGTGGTTGCTGCAGAATACTGTGGTTGGAAAAGGTTTGTCTTGCTGATGTTTTCACAAGAACGTTATTTACATTGTACTTGTCAATGTAGTCTGCCGATGATCGTCATCCTGGTCACTTGGCAACACGCGCACAATGATCAGGCTCGATTTTCTTTGTTACTCTAAAGTGACAAAAACACTTGTTCATAGTTAGTATTTTCCGTGCGCCTTCCCTTAGATAACCACTGTGTTTATGCAATTGCAACTGCAGGGAAAGCAGTGACCATGACAACAGGTGATTTGGTCATGGCCGTAGAGTCTGTCATGCTATAGAGACGATAACAGCTCCATCGACAATGTTAACTGCAAGGCGTCAACGATAACACTGCGAACGATTACACATCAAAAATAAAAGAGGAAGAAAATTAAAAAGCTAAATGTTCATTAAACAGTTATATATATATATATATATATATATATATATATATATTTGAGAGTGGGTACGAAGTATAACAAATGCTGGATATAATTGTATATTAAGAGAAACGCTGAAGATGCTTAACTTTTAAATTTTAAATTTCTGGCGCTCGCTAGATTGTGAATCAGACGCCAGAAACTTAAAATTTAAAGTTAAGCATTCCTGCATTGTTTCAATATATAATTATAACCGTCGTTTGTTATATTTCGCTCCCTTCCATCATATATATGATTAAATTTAAAAAAAAATAGTCTGAGGAAGTCCTTTTGAAGGACGAAACACGTTACATAGGTTTTGTTTCTACCATTTTATCAAATAAAATAAAATTTCCTGGTTCAATCAGTGAGTTTCCGGACAATTTTAAATATTTGCTTTCAGTTAGTAGATGCTTATATCTTTAAATAAGAAATACAAAGTGGGTTACTGATAAGTTCTAAACCAAACCTAGAAGGGAATTAAAAAAACAAAATGATTCTGATGTTTGGTTATTTGGTTAGATTTTGAAATTGCGTAGGGTGGAGAATTTTTCGTCCCTACATGTCTTAGGCTTATAGAAAAAAATGAATGTTGATATACAGATGAAAATTTTAGCGCCCGCCCAATAAAAAAGATGAAAAAGACAATGAAATCTGCCTTTCACAGTGTCGCCATATTCAAAATAGCTGAAATGTTTATATGCCCACACATGAATGTTTGGATGCAACACGAGTGATTCTGCAGTTTAGCAGCATACAACCCAAATTAAACATATGTGGCGCACTCAGTGAGAATTAAAATCATTTAGGTATGTCTTTATATATATGTGCATACGTGTACATATGTTGCCCGGATGGTATTACTCTTTCACTCTTTCATTCACACTTTTCTCTCCGAGGTCGTACAAAAATAATCGGAAGTAGAAAAAGGAAATTATATTTATAAAAATCTATTCATGCAAATAAAACGCACACCTACAGGCATACACTGTTAAATACAAAGACACACACACACACACACGCCGCATATATATATATATATATATATATATATATATATATATATATATATATATATATATATATATGTAAAAATGTAAATGGATATAGATCCGACAGAATGAAGAAAAATTTGGAAAAAACAAACCAAAAATCCTTAAATGCAATTATGTTGTTTAAAATGAATGAAATGTCGACGTCTGACGTTTCGGTTTAATAAATCTTCTTCAAGACAATATTCATTAAAATACAATTCAGTTCAATTTGACAAAGACGATGGACATAAAAAACAAGTCTTATCCAAAACAGATAACTGAAGATTTTTAAAATGATCAGCTTTCCGTTTAGCATGGTCACGTTGTCGTCACATGGGCGACGCTTTCAAAACGTATTCCTAAAAATTTTTGATTATTTTGAATGAAAAAGAAAATGAAAAGAATTCTATTAGGATCTAAAATTTAGAATTCTTTTCATTTTTTTTTTCATTCAAAATAATCAAAAATTTTAGGAAAACAGCTTTGTACAATGAGATAGAAAATTATATAGATACAGTGCGATGGCCAAATATTTTATATTTTTCATTTCGCGCATGCGCTTTGATTTTTGATTTTGTTCGCTGCACAGTATCGTCGGGAGAGTTGGGCACCGTTTGTGAGAAAAAGAGGACCATAGCGCAATTCACAACGCCAGAAATTTGGAAGCAGCATGCTGTACTGCTTGGCGTTCGTGCCAGAAGCTCCAATACAATCTTTTCAGAGTGTTTGGGTATCAATCTGAGGACAATGCAAAGGATTCGGAAAGAGTTGGATGACTCTAGTGGTGATTACGAAGGTACAACACCTCTGAAAACTCAAACTGATCATTCTGATAAGAAAAGAACTCCCGAATTTGTGGATGTAGTACTGCCCCAGGTCAAGAGGGTGGCTGCTGGAAGACTCTATGCTGAAAACAGGACACTACACCATGCCACACAAACTGCAGAACCTAGTCATGGTTAACAGTCAATTCACCCTTTATATCTGGCCAACTAAATCCCCAGTCTGCAACCCACTTGATTATTATGTGTGAGGCGCAGTTGAGTTAGAGACCAACAAAACATCTTGTAACACCAAAGATGAACTAAAAGGAAGAATGAGGGCAGCATTCGCCAATTTAAACAAGGAGACCATCCAGAAGAGATGTGGGAAATTCCTAAGTCGTGTGAGATGCCAGTGTTATTTTCATTTTTTGCGTCATCAACAATTTATCAATCACATCTTATATATATATATATATATATATATATATATATATATATATATATATATATATAAGCAGAATGTGTGTGTCTGTGTCTGTAACGAATGCACGGCCGCAATTTTCGACGGATTTGCACCAAAATTTACATACACATGCTCCAAGTTAGCGAGAAGGCCAAGACCGACTTTGCATTTCCCAACTTCCATCGATAGTGGAAATAAGCGATTTTTTCATGCTTCTACGGCAGTTTTCATTTAGTTTGCGGCCATTTTCTACTGGCCAGAGTGAGAGCCTATAGCTGGCTGCCACGAATAGACAGGAAGATTCTATTGGCCAGCGTGAGGGCCAACAGCTGACTGATACGAATGTTAACTAGCATACAAAAAAAAATCGATAGCTGCATTCGTCACAAGTGGGAAAAATTTAAATCTGCATGGTACTTTACTCCAATTGGCTCATTCGCTTGCTTAAACTCAACGTTGATTCTGATTCCACAGAACTGGGTTGGGTGTGAAAAAGTATTTGTAACATTCGGTTTTTCCAGTTACGAGTCCTTTTTTTTTAAAGCTGATTGTTTTGTATTCATTTTGTTTAGTTCTTTTTTCGTAACAAATTTAATGTTTAGTATAGAGCTTAGAAAAAATTCGCAGTGTGAGATAGGCAAGAAGTAAGTCATGTAGCAACATCAGCACGGAAAAGGGCACTCTTTTAAAGGCAAGGACGGGTAAAAATATTTTAAGTCAAGTGATAGCAATTGCTGCATGAATCGTACGATTTTTGAATCAAGCACGAGCAACGCCGGGCCATGCTGCTAATATATATTAATCACTTCACCCGGAGAAAGCGGTAATGCCACTAGTATGGACTGTGTTAGTGTGTTACAGGAAGAGAAAGTGAAAGAGAATACTGGGAATAAAGATTTCAAGAAATCATAAGATGGTGATTGACGTTGCATTTAAACTTTTGAAGATTGTACTAATCAGGGAAGCAAGAAAACGAAAGGGAATTCCGCAGGCGAAAAAGTGCAAGAAAAGTAACTATATATATATATATATATATATATATATATATATATATATATATATATATATATATATATATATATATATATATATTCGGTCACTTCTATAGCTATTTTCAACGGTATTTTTCTTTGTTTTGATTGTTATGTTGTAAATTATGTTTACATTGTTTTTGTAAAAAGATAGTTCATTCCAAGGTTTCATGCCCGGCGTGCAACTGGAATTTGCGTGAGCATCTTTCTATTTTTATTTTTATTTTTAAAAAAACTTTCAACACTCCATTTCCACCATCAAATAATATAAGGTTGATAGTAGGAGATAATTGTTTGATCTTGCTAAGGTTGATAGTAGGAGATAATTGTTTGATCTTGCTAAGAATAGCAAGATGATTCTGATAATTTGATTTATATAGAATTCTTGTTTTTTCCACCAGAGTTTTCCTTAAGGGTTCTTTGTAGATTATGTATTAGTAAAGTTTCCTTTAATGTCACTATGGTCAGTTAATTGATACGTAAGGCGTATACTCAAGGAAGGTGATAGTGTGTCCGATATAGGTATTTGATTTGTGACAAGAAGCAATGTCTTGGACTGGACATTGAAATTGATATACTATATTGGTCATTATAGTTTAGATTTAATCGGGTTATTTTGTTTAGTGAGCACGAGGTTTGCTGTCTTCTATTTCCTGCAATATATTATATCAGAATAAACTAAAGAACAAATAGTAAACGATTATATTTTAAAATGTTTCACATTTATTAAAGCTTCACCAGAGGAAATATAGAAAAAATTATTTAATAAAAGCTTTAATAATAAGCTTTAATAAAAGTGAAACTTATCAGATTGATGAACGTTTCCTATTCCTATCTATCATTCTGTCGGATTCCGGTTCATATTTTATCTAGTTTTTTATCCCAAACACTTACATATATAAGTAGTTTAACGGTGAAAAACAGTTACAAAACAAGTATTATTTTTCATATTATTTTCTTTGTCAATGCCCTTTATTCATTGTTGAATAATAGTCGTAGATCGAATATTATACAGTGAATTTTTCAAATCAAATTAGGCTGGTAAATATTCATTATGTTGCATCCCCTCATGTGGGAATGTATTATGTTGTATATAGATGAACAGCGAGTAATTTTGACAGGTTGCTTTGATTTCAATGACATCGTCACTTTGAATTTTCTTTCAACAATAACAAAAACAGCAACAACAAGAAAGACAAAGCAACAATAATGCTTGCATTAATATCAAAATTGTCGCCATCATTACATATTGATCATTAAAAGTAATTATCCGCATAATTATTTATTTACTTTTCACGCGCCTCTCTGGTCTTTTGAACAAAAGTAGAGATTTATCTCTTGTCTCCTGTTCAGGGCTGGGTTTACGATTCCTTCAAAAGTCTACCCTACCTACTGCGGGAAAAAATCTGCCTCGTCAGTCATGTATCAAAAGATACATGATCGTCTAAACATGTATCATGCATGGTACATAACTGACTCAAGTCTACTTCAGCTCTATACCTCGAACGTATCCGCTTAAACCCTGAAATTTTATTTACTACTAATTTATTTCTTTTCCTCAAAAGGTTAGATAAGTTTGCCTATTGTTCGGTTTACACTCTTCCTCGATCTTTTGAACAGGTTTATCATTTTTTTCTTGTTTAGGATTTAGATTCCGCTACCTTCTAAAGTTTTTTGATTCTCTCACTCTGAGTAGTCGTCTGCAACTTAGTAGCATTATTAACTTGCTTGGTTTGAATTGATTGAAAAAAGACAATAATAATAATAATAATAATAATAATAATAATAATAATAATAATAATAATAAATGTCCTGATGCTTTACGATCCATTGCTCTCATGGCTATTGATCTGGTTCACACCAGAATGTGCTGCAGCCATAGCACACACTGACCACTACTACAATATCTATTACAGAAACGGGGCAGTATGGATCCTGCGGAATTCAAAACTACTTGCAATCATTGCAAGAGATTTCTTGAAAATGCAAAGTGCAGCTATATACAAGCAGTCCAAGGGCAAAGTCGAATGCAAACGTCTTGGATTCTGGAAGTTCTGAAAAATCTGTAACCAAATATTCAATAGAGGCAAAGCGTCAATTTCTGCTATCAAAATAATCGCCCTTAAGTTATCTCACTATGTACGACAAAACCTTTCGCAAAGTCCTTTGCGTCTAACTCCAAGTTAGATGACAAGAACCACCTTCTTCCCGACTTCCCCTCTCTCATGGAGCACAAAGTTATATTATCACAAGCCGGAAAGTCTCATGGCATCAAAAGCCCTGATCCTAAGAAGGCTAGAAGTGCAAAAAAAAACAAAACAAAATAAAAAACAACACTAAATTACTTCCAATCTTATCAAAATTGTTTAACCTCTGCCTAAAAGAGAAATTCTTCCCAAGTCTATGGAATATGTCAAGTATGTTCCCAGTTTTAAAGAATGTGGAAAAGCATTCATCTATGTCCCCATACATTGGCCAATCAGTCTTCTTAGTGTTATTAGCAAATTATTATCAAGAAGAAAGCTGTTGATAACCTAAGTGTCATTATTCACAAAATCAATGAAGTATTAGCCAATAAACACATCAGAAGGACGATTACATTAGATATATCGAAGGCCTTTGACGAGGTGTGGCAAAAGGGGATTTATATACCAGCTCTCCAGTTATGGAATCACTAGAAGCGTTTCCTCATTTATCAAGTCTTTCCTAACAGGTAGGTCCATGAAGGTAGTCGTTAATGACCAGTATTCAGAGGCACATGAGATCAAGGATGGCGCACCACAAGTATTGCCTTTCAATCTAACCGTCTTATTATTTTATATTAATGATTTGCCTAAGAAGATACTACGATCTCGTGTATATATCTATACAGATGATATAACTGCCTGATCACATTCAGTACCTCATACATCAAGCTTGTAAAGTTCAATCATTACCGAGCGTTTCCTGAATTTCTGTCTATCGCAATAAACAAGTGTTTTCTCAAGTAAGCCCCTTACCTTGAACGTCTATTTTGAATGAAGCTCACCCCAGATCTCAAATGTTTACGATCCATCTCTAAAGATGCTGGAAAAATGTCCAGTTCCTTGTAGCACTCCAGTAACTATCTGACCCTCCTTGTTATGTTCTAGCATTAGAAGAGCCAGATCAGACCGCAAATGGAGTACTACTGCTATATCTAGGATTGACAAAAGCGTCTCCGTGACCTTGTGAGGGATTAATTGTTTTCCACTTTACAACCCCTATCCCACAGTTAAAATGTTGCAAGACTTTCGCTCCTGTATCGCTATTAGCATGGGAAATGTCCACTCTTTGTTCCCCCCAGCTCAAAATCCCTGGAGGATGCTTTCACCACCACAACACTCTTAACATGTTAAAACTCTTGGGTTACCAGTAATCTTTCACACTTATCCACACAGACCGCGCCCCTAAGTCTTTCCGCTGACACAACCACCTTCAGTAATTCTTTAACTTGAGTGACACTCGGGCCTTGTACAGGGTTAAAATAATTTTTAAAAATCAGAGATAACAACTAGACATCTGGAGTGAATATAAAATAAGAATAATAAATTACATGAGAAAATTCAAAAACCTTGTAAACGAAAAGTATGAAAGGCAATGCTGTTTCAGGGACAGTTTGAGAGGAACACCATTGACATTAAGACAAGAGCCTCCTGGTAGACCTCCAAACCCAAGCCCTAAATACTAATTCTGTCCGAAAGAATATCTATCAACAAGTGGATTCGGACAAGTGCAGCCTGTGCGTTATGGAGGTAGAAAATGTCACCCACATCATTAAAGCTTGTGGATCGCTTGCACATAATGAATGCAAGTCCACCTTGATAAAGTTGCCTCCCCTCTGCACTGGTGGCTGTGAAGGAAAGATGACCTTGAAATCGGACAGAAATTGTAACGCCACAAACCAGAGATGTCTGATCGGAAACGACCAAGCCAAGATTTTATGGAATTTCAACATCCAAACAGACCGAACCTTTTATAAAAAATAATCTCCAGTTGTAGTTGGAGCCGTCGATTTGATTGGAAAAGGTTCCGATAGACGCATTGAAGTAGTCCATGCCTTAAAGAAATACAATAAATTGGACTCAGAAGTACATCTCACACCTTACGAAGGCTTTATCTATGTAAAATGTATATGGTCTTAGGTTGATTTGTTTTTTTTACAAAAATGATCATTGAAAAAGATGTCATGATGACCTTATGTTTCTGGTTGAAACCCAGAAGGAAATGAATATACAACAGAAATCAAAGGAAATAATAATAATAATAATAATAATAATAATACACCAGACAAGGATTGTTACTTGTGAGTTACTATACTTTAAATAATTGGGCATGTTCCCTGGGGCTGATATACTGTTCAAAATCCGGAGAGGGATGTCAATTTTTTTTTCAGTTTGAATGGTAAGGCAGTCAAGAAGACTTGGGAGTCACAACTAGAATTTTTGTATGACCCATATGAGCGGACTAGGTTACCCGTCCTGAATATATCTTTAATTGTGCCCCATGTGCCGCTTTTTATAATATCGAGCATATTCCGTTATATGTTGGAAAAATATCAGTCATGAAATTGCTATAAATGTTTTTTTCCTTTTAGCCACACGCAGCTAGAGAATAAATTGGTTTTAAAATAAATATTTAGTTGAAATATAGCCATTTGTTATGAAGTTGAAAAGAGTTGAACTAAGAATACAGCAGTACAAAAGAAAGGGAATATTTTCACAGGAATATTTTATTTGGTATTGTTACGAATATTAAGAATAAAGACATTGTGAAGTGGTAAATTTTTATTTAAAGTTATAAAGCAAATTGTTTCTTTTCTACTTTTGTGATAAAAATAGGGAGTATTTCGATTTCAAGAAGAAGAGGAGGAGGATAAGAAGAAGGAGAGAAGGAGAATAAGAAGAGTAGGAAGAAGAGGTTGATAAGAAGAGGAACAGAGAGAAAAAGAAGAAGAGGAGATGAAGGAGAAGAAGAAGAAGAAGAAGAAGAGGAGGAGGAGTAGGAAGGTAAGAAGAAGAAGAGGTGGAAGATGAGAAAAAGGAAGAAGAAAAGGAGGTTAAGAAGAGGAGGAAGAGAATAGGAAGAGTAAGAAGAAAAGGACAAGAAGAAGAAGAAGAGGAGAAGAAGAGTAAGAAGAAGAGGAGGATAAGAAGAAAAAGAAGAAAAAGGAGAAGGATAAAAAGAAGAAGAAAAAGAGGAGGAGAATGATAAGATGGAGAATAGGAGGAGGAGGTTGGGGAGGAGGAGAAGAAGAAGAAGAGAAGGATAAGATGAAGAAGAAGAGGAGGAGGAGGAGAAGAAGAAGAAGAAGAAGAAGAAGAAGAAGAAGAAATATCTCCAATCTTCTTTTCTTATTCGTCTTTCTTCACTAATATCTTATTGAAGAAAGACGAATAAGAAAAGAAAATTGGAAATATTTCTTCTAGCAATGTCATACCTGTCTGTAATAATTGTTTTCCTAATTATCAATCTATTCTTCCTCCAGGTGCGGGTTGAATAGCATGACAGACTGGGTACTATGGACTTGGTTGGCAACCATTCTACTGCAGAAAGAAACGGCAACTAACTACGGGAAAATTTTCTGCCTCGTCAGAATAATACTGACATCACGTAAATTATTACGATTCTACTATTACTTTCCCTCGCTAAAGTGGCTAAAAACAATAGAATTTTTAATATAAGCATTTACCAAATATATAATTGATAAGCTACACCTGAAGATCGATATATTTTTACCTATTATTATTTCCTTTGATTTCTGTTGTATGCACATTTCTTTCTGGGTCCCAACCAGAGACATAAAGTCAGAAACGGCTTTATGACATTTTCCACTTATCATTTGTTTTGAAAAAAAAAAAACAACACAAATTAGATCAAATAAATTTTACATAGATAAAGCTCTTCGTAATGTGTGAACTGTACTTGTGAGTACAATTTTTTGTATTTCTTTAAGGCAACAAGGGAATCTTTTCAATGAGTCTGTCGCAACCCTTTCCAGTTAATCCAAGGGCTCCAACTATAACTGGAAATATTGATGTCCTCATGTGCCACATTTTTTTTAGATTTCTACTTGTATCTTTACTACTACTACTACTACTACTACTACTACTACTACTACTACTACTTTAACCAGCTTTGTGTACAGACTCTACAAGGCTTTCTTGGCAAAAGACCACATGCTAAACCACTTAAGTGATAGAAAAACCAAATCAGAGAGAACACTGGAGTGCTACTTCTGGTACTTGAAAGCATTGCCTTGGACAGGAAGAAATTGCAAAGTTGTGTGAACGAGAATGTCGAAACGACCCCTTTGAGATCATGCAACTAAGTAACAAAGTAAGAAAAAGATATTCTTAAAAATACTTTTCTCTCTTTATAATAGGGATGGTGAATCTACTTTTCTACTGTTATATTTTTACTTGTTTTGATAGCGGAATCGATTCTCTTAAGAATGTTCAAAACTATTTAGGAAAATAGATGTTAGCCTTGATTTTACAATGCGACAATGTCCCTCCGAAAATATGCGGTAGTGAATGGTTCTTACACACAACTAAAAATAGAAATCTTTCTCTATAATGATCACCATACGGATTACTATTCGGATCACTATTCAGTGGTTACTATTCGAACGAGTATAATCTAGCAAGTACTGTTTGTGCGAGTGATATTCGAAGGCGTCTGACACCAGTATTGTTCAATGGCGTTATTATAGTTGTATCTGCGATTACAAAGTCTTTACTACAACGAGCATTACGAAAATGACAACGAGTGTTCGTTGACTTTGCTAAAAATATTACACGTTGGCTGTCAAGACAGTTTGATAAAAGCTAACAATATTTCATTAACTATTTTGATCCTTTTCCCCATCCCCCCTTTTAGCCTTGTGCCACATTTGTACTTTATATACAATAAATATTATCACCATTTCGAGTCTATTCTCTGTTACTATTTGGATCGCTATTCTCTATATTCCCTATACTATTTTTTTTATTCGGATCACTATACGGATTGCTATACGAGCGATTATTATCGAGCAAGTACTATTTGTATGAGTCTTATTCGAAGGCGTCTGGCACCAGTATTGTTTAACGGCGTTACTATAGTTATATCAGCGATTACAAAGTCTCTACTACAACGAGCATTATGAAAGTGACAACGAGTTTTCGTTGACAACCCCAAAAAGCCCTTGACAACTTTATTTACAATTCTTTTCGCAAATGTTTGAAGGACACTTTTTTGAGATGTGATACCTTCTGTTTAGATATATCGTCTTATAATTTCTTTTGAAATGCCACATCCCTTCAGCGAATATGCGATTACGGTTCTCTACAGCTTCTTTTAATATCTATAAATATTTCCCAGGTTAAAGTGGAGTTGTCTCCCGTTGCCTTGGCGTTGAATTCCGTATTGTCCTTATAGACGGTCTAACATCGAGGCTAAAGAACCCAGTCTATCCTGTTATTAAACATGGAGTACAGAAGAGATGGGTTCATGCCCTTTCCTAGGCCATTCGTGTGATAGTGAATGCAATATACTAGTTTGGAATTTGAACACGATTTAGCGAATCAAATTACCGCACTGATGCCGCCATATTCTCAGTTCAAAGATAATGATAATACTTGTTTTGTCTCAGATATGTCTAAATCATATTATTTATCATTTGTCACCCTCGTTCTGGGAATCAAATCTTAGTTTGTTTTTAAACATTTTTATTTTGGATGCTTTTTTGGCCGCACAGAAGCAAAAGCAAATCCGACTTGGTTTAGACGTGCTCTTTATGGAATAAATGTCGAAATCAGGTGGTATTCCGAGCTACACACACAGAAGTATTTGAATGGCCATCCACCATTCTGGCAGACGCTACTCAAATTGAACCATTCAAGCATGATCTGGTGACATCGCTATGATATGCACATCGTTTTTCACTCTGAAAAAAAAATGCAGCAGTTAGCCGAGAAAAGTTATACACAAATAATTTTGAGTCTGGAAATTGGTTATTTCTATCATTAACTGACATCACAAGAACAGTTAAAATTGTCGCTAATCAAACCTTTTATTGCAAGGGTAGCTGAACGGTTATCGCGATGGAAAGTGAATTTGGCGGACCGAGTTCAAGTTTCAGTGTAGGGTACTGTGTTCACTTTTGTATAAAGGGACAGGCATGAATCCCTTTCTTCCCCTCTAAACTCCGGATTAAGTAGCAGAATAGAATGGGCTTTCTAGCTTTGGGTGACATTCACAGTCTAAAAGAAGATAAATTCTGAATTCAAAACCGTGGGAAACCACTTCTAGAAGTCAGTAATTCACGAAGCATAATCTATGGAGAGACACGGACGTCTATCTTCTGAAGTAATATGGCAGAATAAATTTTCAAAAAAGGACAATTATTACTTGAACGGTAATGTTACTGTATGAAATAAGTCGCCGAATGGTAAGATATTTAAAGGGTGTTCTGAAAGAAGTGCCATTTTATTTCCATTGAAACTATAAGGAAGCACAATAACACCTTTGGGCACAGCAAATTTTCTGCTACAAAGCAACTATTTTTCTACATCGTTATCATCATTGTACATACATTTTCGTCAGCTTAATCGTGGCTTGCCACTGTTGCTTCTGCTTAAACGCATTACCCACCGCCTAACTGCTCCAACAGCCACTATTTGTCTATGTAAATATTATACATACATCAGAGAAGATCAATACATGCCATTTTTCCCATGAAAGATTTCAATGACAGTATTCCGCTTCGTGTGCCATTTCATGTCAAAAGCGATTCTGTCAGGTTGCTTTCTGTAACTAGATAATAAACACATTAATAAAATAAAATAAACATTGTGATCTTTCGATTGATTGATTTGTTTTATGACGCTACTATTTAATCCATAGCCGGGGAAAGATATGGATTCACACTTTTCCAAGGATATTGCGTGTAAGTGAATGTAACTCGACTGGAATTCAAACTCGGCAATCCATTCTATCTTCTATCTATCTTGCGGCCTCAGCCGAGATTGAATTCACCAATACTTTGATTGGTGTCGTTCATAATCTTGTCAAATAGCTGAATTCTTGATGCTTCGCTAGGGCTATCAAGGGTGTTTTTATCGTGACACCAACTCTAAATGGATTGCCAACCAAGGCTCAGAGAGACTTCATTCACCCTCCTCTAAGAGCAGGTTTGAATTCAGTTTTCCTTCTCCTAGACCAGTTGCCAATCAAAGGCCAACCCAGTCTGTCCTGCTATTTACCCATAGCTGGAGGGAGAAGAAAGAGGATTACACCTTTCCCAAGGGTATTAGCACGTAAGTGAATGCAATGGATTCGACTGGAATTCGAACACGGCTATCCGATTTCTCAATCCAAGCCGCTATCCATAACTCCGCCGTGCCTCCTTATCCATTAAGGAGACATCTCTTAGGTTCGGCAATCGCACTTCAATTTCAGGTTGAAACCATATTTGTAGACTGAATCGGGGCAACTGAAGACAAATGCGCTCAATCTGAAGAGATAGACTTCAGAAACTCCGTGTATCAACTCATAAAAATGTGCGTGAAAAAGAAAGTTGATTAAGCGTTTTGTTTATCAACCGATTGCAAGTTATTCAAAGCCAGAAAATATTTAGATTGTAATAACTTTCTAGATATAATAATGCTTTACTCATACAAGTCCTACTATTTAACCCATAGCTGGGGTAGAAAAGGTTGATTCATATATTTCCCAATGTTATTTGCGCAACAGTGAATATAACGAACCCAACTGGAACTCGATTTTTGGATTCCATTTCCGAGTCGCTATCCATTGCATCACCCGCACATCCAAGCTTATAGCATCTAGTATTCCCAAGCGGTCACCTAGTTACTGAGGCTCGACGTTGGCTATCTTTGGTCATCCGTTGCTTCAACGTGAAGTGGACGTAAGCCGATCAAATCAATAGATCAACTAAGAAACTAATGGGAATGCGACGTACCCCGGGGACTTTACAATTAGGAAATATTGGCAATTAAATAAAAGCAAAAATGGTTAGTATAGTAACATTGTTCAAGTGAAATTTGAAAAATATGCACAACGGCGAAAATATTATTAAAACAGCCTGAAAGATGAATGAACGCAACGAGGATAGAAAAATTTGGGAAGTTAAATTCTGTAAGGATAATTTAAATGGCAAAAACGAAGGACAGTTAAGGATATGGTTACGCAGAGAACAGTTGAAAAGAGAAGCAGAACCCATCATTTTGAAGTCTAGCGAAACGGTACAAGAAATATAAAAAAAATGTAAATGAAGCAAGGGACAATCGTTCAATTATATAACTAAATGGAGTAACGCAAAATGAATAAAAAAACAAGTACAATAGTGGAAAGAAATTCATACACAAGGAACATGAGCAGACAATTATAGGTTCAACTGCGTAAACAAATATTATCAGCAGAAACAGGAGATTGATCAAGAAAATAAAAAAGAACAAACAACACTAGTCCTTTATTATCTGCACCGACTATCACGTCCAATAGAGAAGACCAGCCCTCATAGTTGTAAACAAGGAAATGATGACATACTAAATCGTAGATATGGCTATTTCAGGCGACTGCGATGAAAACAGAAGATAGAAATGCAGTATAAATACCATTATCTTTGCCTGGGATCACTAGAATAGGGTTTGAACGTTTAGTTTTTGTTTGTGAAATATGATATTAGAATCGAGATTAGATGAGTGGAATTCTTTTTACAAAAAGCCGAAACTCTTCAAACCCCATAAATACTGGGGTTTTCGATGATAAAGTGTAAAGTATCCTCAAAAGTTGATCTAAAAATGACCTACAATCTGTTGTTAAATGGCTTGTTAATTTTAACGTCTCCAAAAAGAAATTGTTCTCTTTTAAGCGTCTGAGAGAACAATATTTGGCTGCTCTTAGCATGGCTGGTGCTAACCTACAGGCGTGTGACATGAAGTGGAAAGTTTGTAAACATTGGTGCCAATACTGGTGCCAGACACCTTCGAATAACACTCACACTAATAATACTTGCTCGATCATACTCGCTCGAATAGTAATACGTATAGTGATCCGAATAGAGAAATAGTATAGGGAATATAGAGAACAGCGATCCGAATAGTAACAGGGAATAGACTAGAAATGGTGATGATATTTATTGCACATAAAGTACAAATGTGCAACAAGGCGCGTGACATGAAGTGGAAAGATTGAAACCATTGCTACGCCTTCTGCTAGGAAAGTTGTTTCACTGTATCGTGTAAGACAATTTTTCTCGACAGAATCTATCTTATATATTTATAAGTCTACCATTCGTTCATGCTTTGAATATTGTTAACACATCTGGTCTGGCGTTCTTGCTATATATTTAGCGATTCTTGATAAAATCTAAAGAAGTATTTAGTGTTACTGGTCTTGACATGACTTCTCAAATTCAGTCACTTTCCCACTGCAGTAACATGGACATCTCTGTGTCTTTTCTATAAATACTTTCATGGTAATTGTTCTGATGAATATTTACCTATGAATTTAAGCTTTGAACTAGATTGGCGACAACGTCTCATCATTTTACAGCTGAAATTGTTAGATGTAACTGCAAGTTATGTACTAACAGTTTCTTCTATCGCACTTCTCGCTTGTGGAACTCTCTTCCGATTTCTTGCTTCCCAGTCAAGTTGGATCTTTAAAAATGTAAATGCAATGTCTCTATATCTTCTGGTTTCTTTATTCATGTTCTTTATTGTTCTATCTCCTTAATAATGTTTTTTTTTCTCCTATTCACTAAGACTCATTAACCCCCTTGCGTCTTAGTGGCTTTATTGCCTTGCTTGGGGGAGGAATGATTCAAAGAAAAAAAAAGGTGATATATATTTAGGGAGACTTGGCTTTATTCAATCTCCTGCGATAACCATCAGCCATATAGCATGAACATGCAAACGAATGAAAAACAAAACAAAAAACAGTAACAACAAAACAACAACAACAAAAACAAACAAATTAGTGAATGCTTCTGTTCATGAGCGGGAGTAGAGTGAGAGAATCATGGCCATCTGTTAAGATTGGTTTTATTTAAGTTTAAAGGATGAGTCAGATCTCAATAGTAACACCTCTGAGTGGATTGGGTTACTCGACCTGAAATTATTTCTGAGTCTCATCTTCAATGTTACGTGTTGATCTTATCAAAATCTGTCACCATATCACGTACATTTCGCTGTGATGCATCTGCTTTATATATCTTTACCAAATTGGGTATTTTTTATTGGGCTTCGTATAATTGTATTCCAACCTCATTTTGTTGGCGTCCGTTCACATGCTTCACAAGATGCAGTAGTTGAATCAGCCAACTGTGGCTTTCAGTTGCTACCGCATCACCCTTAATCACCAGACTTAGCTGCATCTGACTTCATCCTGTTTTCTAAACTCAAATCCCAATCTACATGGTCGCCATTTCGAAAACAATGATGAGATCATATGTGTCGTGGAGGAGTTTTTGGAGGACCAGAACGCCACCTTCTTCAATGATGGGATTGAAATGCTTAAGCGTCGTGGGACGAAGTGCATTGATGTCAAACAGGAGTATATTGAAAAATACTGACAAACTGTCTTGTTTCTCCAACTCCTTCTAGGTGAGGCTTAGAACTTTTTGAACGATCCTCGTACCTATACTTTAGTTTACTCATGCCATAAAATAATGACGCGTTTTGTTAATTCCTTATTATTATTAGGTTCTTACATGATTTTAAAAATATAAATATATAATGTAATTCTTTCTGTATAGAGTCATTTTAGGCTACCGAAAACCAAAATCTATTGCTTAATACGTACTGATCTTTTTGGTATTTGTAACATATAACTTTAACCTGAATTTAACATTTTTTTCAGTTTTTAATCAGGTTAGTATCGAAACTGGGTTCGAATATCACCACGGTCGGTATGTGACGGAGAGGACTTCTTTGGGATACTTTCCTGGGGTACGGTCCCTTAGAAAGTACCTAGAAGGCATAACATGTGTTAACTCAAGTTTTGTGAGTGTAATTGGGCTGGTGAAATTGTCTGGAATTCGTTGGTGATTTGAGTTGCAGTTGGCACTAATGTCAAGTTGAGTGGCACTGATGTCAAAAATTATCCTGATCACGTTTTTAGTGTATTGACCTACGTCAGCTGATTATGCCCCATCTCTCAGAAAATATAAAAACAGTCTGTTCAGTATAGTTTTTGTATAAATTCGTTGGGTGTTGAAAGACCACAAATATACCTGAGCAGACGTCTTCAATCAGGATTAGCTATCCACCTTAATAGATTATGCAGACCCCCCGAAACTAACGGATGCCTACTTATGTATTTGTGAAAAAAATATACGAAAAAAAACAAAAAACAAAAATCGTAATATGCTGTTTTAATGTTACTATAATGTCAACGTCGGACGTTTCGGTCTAGTAGACCATCTTCAGGACATATTCATAAAACATAATTAACATTAGACTATATTTAA
>CAHIKZ030001580.1:447500-525000 GCA_903632075.3 Acanthosepion pharaonis | reverse complement strand
TCGTTTGGGCAGAGTTAAAATATATATAAAAAAGTTTTTTTCCCAGTCAAATCCATTACATTCACTTACGTGCTAATACCTTTGGGAAAGGTATGAATACTCTTCTTCTCCCCTATAGGTAAGTAGCAGGACAAACCAGGTTCTATAGCCTTTTCATTGCTCCGGCTAATGACAGATTGAATGCAATTTTTGAAATCAGCAACTATTTTGATCTTATCGAACCCTAGACTTACGACTAAGTCAAAAGTAAATAGTTGTTTCATTAGCATAACTACCGAGTCGAGAACTAAAGACAACGAGAAGGTTAATGGAAATTAAGAACAAAATATGTCCGCTGAAAGAGCCCAAGGTGACATTAAGGCAAAAAGATCTAGAAGAATGGGCGTTCAAGACAACTTTCATTTCATAATGTGATAAGAAAAACTGAAACAAATCAAACATTCGACCAGAAACTCCTCAACCAATCAACATGCGATAAAAGACCAGCATACTAGACATAGCCTTCAAGATATAAAAAAACATAAAAGCCCCATCTTAGCCACTCTTGTTTAAGTAATAACCGGCAGCTGATCTAGAGAAGTGAAAGCCATGTTATTTATTTGAACGAAGACCCTGAGAGATGAGATGGTTAGCGAATTCAGGGTTCATTAGAACATCTAGTACTTTGCCAAAAAAGAGTTAAGTAGTTCGAAGGATCAGACGGTTCGCCCGAGTTCATAAAAACAGCAATTACATAAGATTTCCAAAAAAGCTGGAAAGCAAGAAGTAGCAAGATATTTAATGTAAAGCTTATAGAGAACAGGATCTCATCTAAGAACATATTTCTTTAGGAATATTGAAGAGATAGCTACGAGTCCGCATGCTTTGTGGGGATTTGGATAGGATACCATACACCAAGGATGGAGTTAGCTTCGTTTGATACAGTAGAAACTCAGTTCTAAGTGGAAAATTAGGCGAAGATACTCCAGATAAGTCAAGCGTAATATTGGAAGAGAATTAACTTAGAATAGACTGCATCAGCGGTAGTTTTTCCTAACACCACAAGTTCTTACAAAACCAAAACATTAGCCTAAAGACTCGAGTTATGTTCTTAAATAACCTCGTAAGGTCGAAATTTTCATATTTCATTCAGAAATATCTTCACTGTCAACCATATACAACCACTTTCTCAGATCAATGGTTAAAAATTGTTTCTTTTTCTTACAACAGTTTTCATCCTCAGGTGGTTGGAATTTCGAAATGAACCTTTTATTTCGCTCGCTGGGGTAAACTATTCTAGTTCCACATGCCATGTCTAATGGATGTCAATTATCAGTTATCTCCTGTTAATTCACCTCTCCTGCAATATGAGCACTGGTAAAAATCGTTGTTGATGACATTAAGTTTATAAGTCCCAGAAATTCATACACAGATGTCCTTAAGGACACATGGCACAGTGGATAAAGAAGTTGGTTAGATCCAGTGACAGGATCCAAAGAGTTGAGAGTTCAGTACCTGGTTAAGGCAGTGGAGAACTTGGAGAAGTGAATTAACAGGAGAAAATTTTCATCCTGTACAAATCCCAAGAACCACTCGAGGTAGAGGATTACAGAATAAAAGGTAAGAGACACAGTTTATGGGGACAAATCCGTACTGAGACGGGGGATGAGCAGTCACCCTTATACATGAAAACAGGTCATACACTTGAGACCTTGAGGAGGATTTCTCCTTCAATCAGCCGTTAGTTTTGCTAAGGTCGGAGATATAATTTTTAAGAACAACTCTTGGGATTTTTCTGGACCGGTCGCCATCTTAGGGTTAAGACTTTTGATAAGTCTTGAGACTCCCAGGTTTGTGATCAAAATATTACTGAGATTCTACTCTGTGAGACTCCCCACTCGGGAAGAAGATGGACTTTATCATCTAATGTGGGGGTTAGAGGCAAATATCGTAGCCTAGAGTTTTGCCTTATCTGACAAGGATGAGATGGCCCCAGGACCATTTACGATAGTAGGCACTGATGCTTTGCTACTATTGAGAATTTTGTTGGAGATTTTCCAGAAATACCTGAATTCATTTTTTCCCTTTCAAATATGACCCGTACTGTTTGGGTATAGGTACAATGCATAGGCATTTTGTAGAACTTTCTTGCAATGATTCCAGGAAGTTCTGAATGCAGCAAGTGTCCTACTATACAGTTCTATGTGATAGATATTGTACTAGTGGGGATGGTGACTTAAGGATGCACCACGTTCTGGAGAAAACCAGTGCTAGCTGTCTGTTTTTTTTTAAAAATTTCTTCTGGAGTATAACATTCTCGATTCTAGAAAGGATCTATGAGGAGATGGGGGAGTTTTGAATGCAGTATTTTTAAGTAGGCCGTGAGAGAAGGTTCCGCCATGTAAGTTTGTAAGCTGGCTTTCGTGTACTGAAAAATCGTTCTATGGAACATCCCATCAGGAGATGCCTTTGGCACTGACTAGGGAATAGAGTAAGCAGGGTCGAAGTAGCATTTTTCAGCGAGGGCCATCCTTATTCGAATCTTGTGGACTGGCATCACTGGAATCACAAAGAAAGAACTGTACCAAATAAGAGAAACTACATCACTTGAGGACATTCAACAGCAGCAACAACTAAAATGGATAGCACATGTATCTCGAAGAGAAAATAATCACATAATCAAGATGTTGACACTACTTCGGATAATAAAAGCTTAGAAAGGAAGCTCCCATCAATACTGGAAAGAGCGATAACATTTACTTGAGAAAGAAAAATTGGCTTAAGAGAAAGATTTTATAAATTTCAACTGACTGTTCCGAATGTATAAGTAAATATCTAATATTATCATTTCCATTGTTATAATCAATAATATTGACGCAACGGTGATATTGTCATTATATTGATGTGAGTGAACATATCTAAGTACTGGTGATAATATGTCATCAACATGAGAATCAATATAATGACGTGTTTTATTATCACTTGTATTATTTTCATCATCGTCTTAATTTTATCTTTCTGAATTCAAATCCAACCATTATTATTCACTCATTTAACTTGAGCATAATTATCTTTTCGTCTTAAAAAAACATAAGAAAGCACTCTTTTCACATGTTGCCAATGAAAATATTCTTGTCCGTATTATGTTAAAAATATTTTCGTATTTTTTTTTTTAAACCTTCGAGGTTCTATAGTAACAAGCGGGAAAATGGAAGAAAGCCGACTGTTCAAAGCATAAAACACATAAACAATACAACAACGTGAATATTAATTAACACGTCGCAAAGCTTCTATTACTCCGATTTAATACAATAAAAAATGTAACACACTAAATTTAATTCAAGAAAAGCCATTTTATTTTTTACAATAAATTAATTGTCGGAGAAAAATTCTGCATTTTGTACTTGTTTTTAACCGAAGCAATCTAAGAATAAAATCAGATGCAGACATTCTCTTTTTTTTTTTTATCAAAAAAAGTAAAACTAGCCTTTTTCTTTTTAAACTTCGGTGTAATTATATGAAATAGCAGAAAACAAATGTTAAAATAAGTCGCATCTGTCAGACAATAGAAATGCAAAATTCGGTAAAAATCACTTGTAAAATCTAATAGCACATCATTTGAGAACCTTCAACAGCAGCAACAACTAAAAAGAATAGAACATGAAACTCGAAGATAGAAATAATGGCATAATCCAGAAGTTGACTTCAAACAAAAAACTGTGGAAGGATGCCCCCCCCCCCCCACCCACCATCAATACTGGAAAAAGCGATAGCATTTATGTTTTCTGAAAAATGTTTTAAGAGAAAGTCTTTGTACATTTTAATAGAAAGGAGCACTGGTTGCTCGTTTAGTGATTGCCGGATGTTTTCTTATAAAAGAATGGGCAATCTTAAGATTGTTATTAGAGATGAGGAGAACAGATACTACACTTTGATTCCAGCCCGATATCTAGAGCCTGAAGAAAAGCATAACTCGGATATCACTGGCTACTTGGTCAATGAATGCTAAATGCTTTCTTATAAGGTAATGGTTAATATTAGCATTACCATTGGTCACAGGATGACATTCACAAACAATAAAAGACACCAAGCTGCATATTATTATATTGTTCACGCATTGGGAGTTGCCACCAATATTTACGAGTAGCTTGCTTACATTGGAGCTTATGTGACAATACGTCTCGTCGATACTTCAGTACTTTGCTTAGGATTCTAGAAGTATTCTATACTTTTCTTAGTATTCTAGACCCATTCAAATGCAATCATTGTTGACAGTGATCACATTTGGATGGTTCTGACCCTCCCTGATTTTCAGTTCCTCAAGATTTTTTACTAGGCACCTCAGGACCTTAAGCAAGTCCCTCGATACCCCTCCACGATGACAGGATGAGATGGTCAGTTTAACGTGGACTTCTGATACGTGTATAAACAGGTCAAATACAAAGAATTCCAGTTTTTACAATTAGTCAAAGTGAGGTTGGAATTCCCCAGTTTCCCCACTTTAGTACCATGAGGAAAAGGTTGCTGCAAGGTGGGCATTCAGTTTCCTATAGTGCGACAATGACTCGTACGACTTTTACTCTTCATCTTGCATTATTATTATTATTATTATTATTATTATTGTTACTGAGAGATCAGCATTGTCAATAAAATGACGCTGGGGAACAAATACACGACGTCCAATATGTTCAACATGATACCCAGTCTCATATGTTTATATGAGGTACATGTAACACGGCACATTGTATAGGATATTGTGACAGGTTTTGATAAAGTCAGCGAATAACATTGCAGATGGAACCCAGTTAGAAATACGTTCAAGTCGAGTAACCCATTGTACTCAAAAAAGTATTCCTAAATATCAAGATGTGATTCAAAGGTTGTTTTGGCTCCTTCAAACATTAAAAAAACAAAAACAAACTATCGACACCCGAGCTACTATTCCCGCTCATGAGCAGAACAACACTGCGTTAGTCCCTAGGGGACATGATCAACTGTTTGCTGTCAGGCAACTAAGATTGCAAATCTGTGTTACTGAACGGGATAATCACTGACACATCTTAATTCAGCAAGACAATACAGTTAATTATTAATCTCACCAATCAATCAATTAACATCATGATTAATTCAATGAGAGCCATTACTTAGGCATCATCATCACCATCATTATTATCTAATAATCATACTTATTATAAAACCCAGGTTGTGTGTGTGTGTGTGTGTGTGTCTGTACGTTTATATATTGGATTGGATTTCCTACATTTTTCAACCGATTTCAACAAAACTTCACGGGACTACGTAAAATTACCTTGCGGTGGTTCTGACAGCACCAAAAATTGGAAAAACACAATTGTTTTTGCACGAAATCAATTTGAAAACACGATTAAGAGTCATTGCGAAAATGAAAGTGGGACAACTCATATCGAGTTATACTTATTATAAAACCCAGTTTGTTTGTGTGTGTGTGTGTGTCTGTTTATATATGGTATCGGATTTCCTATATTTTTCAACCGATTTCAACAAAACTTCACTTATTTGTTTGGCAGGTAGTGTTTCTTATTGTCTTGCACACTTTTTCTTTATTTTTACATTCAGAATGCTTTAAAAATTCCATTTACAAGACAATTGTTTATAATGAAATTCTATTCAATCGGTAGACTCATAACGATTGAAAACAATGTTTTTGTTTGAGTTTGGGCTTGACCAATTCATAAAAAAAACCCCAAAAAACAAAACAAAACAAAACAAAAAAAACTAATTAAGACATGCGTGTCCGTCAACCTTAAACAATAATCTTTGTCAATTTTATTTTTTAGTCTTTATGATGGTCGATACTTGATCTATCTCTTACTGTTACATCCCCGGGCAACGCCGGGCTCTACTGCTAGTCTATATATATAATATGCCATATATGCTTTTTTTTCTGTGTGTAACAATTGAGGGGCAATGTGCAAATTAAAAATGACTCAACCCGAGCCGTGCTAACTTGGTTCTGTTGACGCATACTGAAGAGGGTTCATACATATAATACGCAACATATATCTTCAAGAACCCATTGTTCATTTTTAGAAATTCATTTAAAATTTTTTAAAATTATAGTTAAAACAATGAGTCGGGGGGGGACAAGAAAATAAATTTTTAAAAAATCTGATGATACGTTGTTCTGTCGGACGAAAAATTATAAATTGTACATTATTTAATTATTAACGTTAACGATGAACTATTTCAAATTACAAAATCGTACTTGAATTAAACGAAAATTAAAGCTTAAGATTTTTTTGCATTCAAATAAAAAGGGTTCTTCAAATATGATACTCTTGTTCTTGTAACGGCATTCACCCGGGGTGTGTTGAGCCGGCTCCAATATTGGAGTTTCATGGGAATTTGGAAATCACAAGCGGTCCCCAGCCAGCATGTATAGCACATGAGATTTGATTATAGTGGTGAAGGTTTCGTGCAGGACCATCCACACTTTTAGAAGGGCCGATTACAGAGACCTGGTGCACTAAGTGCCACAAGGTCCCCAAACGACCCTCCGCAGGTTTTGAATTCAGAGTTGCCCTTCTCCTAGACCAGTTGCCATCCAAGGCTATAGAACCCAGTGTGTCCTGCTATTTACCCATGTAGGGAGAAGAAGAGGATTCACACCTTTCTCATTCCCGTAAGTGAATGCAATGGATTCGACTGGAATTCGAACTCGGCTCCCCGATTGCCTCACTCCAAGCCGCATTACTTCACTGTGCCTCCTAAAATGAATATGACATTCACTGATTAAAAATTAATCTCTATGTTACTTTCTTTTATTCGGTGTCAAAAAACAACAACAAACAAACAACTAGAGGGATTGTTATAAATATTGGTTTGTTTTTACGTCGCTTTATTACAAGAAATTGAATTCAACTTTATTAGGACTGACGCCAGACCAACGCCATTTTCTTATTTTTGTTTATTGACTGTAACGTTAAAGATTAAAGAAAATAAGCAGCCTTTTTTCGGCGTTATAACCAAGTGGTGTTAAGATGTGCGTTGGGGTGTAATGAATAACGGCTCGGAATGAGAGATCGAAATTCCAGTCGGGTTCGTTAAGCTATATTACTTAATAATACATATTACTTATAATACATTCAAATTTGACGGCATGAGTGCACTAGTAATAAAAATACAAATACACTAGTTGATCCATACCAGAGAAAATATGGTATATGTTGTTAAATTCTAATTATCATTAGGTTTTTATTACTTTAAATACATAAATATATAATGTAATTTATCTCTGCACAGTACACACCTTTGTGGAATATACATTATTAATTTAGATGAAGAAATTCTGAGAAAAGTACTGACTTTAGAATTTTTAATAGCCAAATTCGTCCTGTTTTTGATTGATTGATTTATATTTTTTACGACTTATGAACCTTTTACAGTTTATTTAAATCCAGAAAAAAGTTTAGGTTGAGATAATAATGATTTTACTGATGCAAGTCGTCCTAATTAATCCATAGCCGGGGAGGAGACGTGGTGGATTCATACATTTCTCCATAACATATATTTGTCGATTTACGCCAGATGTTTAACTATTTGGAGCATCAGAAATTTTCATAAAATCTCCAGCATCATCCTAAGTATTCAAACAAACCCCTATCATCCTACCATCTAAAGAGTGCAAATCATTTCTTGGATTTTCAATTAATCCAGTCTCGATTTTACTGATTTTAGTACAGTACGCAGTTCTCGAGCAAGGTCTCGTATCACCTACTCGTTAATTTCACCCAAGCAAGGCAATAGAGTCACTATGACGCAAGGACGTTACTGAGTGTGAGCGAATATGACAAAAAAGCTGTTAAGGAGATAGGACAATAAAAAAAACAACAACAAAAAACAAAACAGGATTAACGAAGACAGAAGATAACCATTAACACTGCATTTACATTTTTGAAAATCAAACTTGACTGGGATGCCAAACAAAATGAGAGTTCCACGAGAGAAAAGTGCAAGAGAAGAAACTGTTACTATAGAACTTACGGTTACATTTAGCCATTTCAACTGTAAAAAGATGATACCTTGCCGCCAATCTAACATCGCGCTTAAATTCATGAAGTCAAAGTACCTTAAGAGGAAAGCTAATCGGAAGAAAGTATTTAAAAAAAAAAGCACAGAGAAGATACTTAAGCTGAGATGCCAGGCCAGAACCAATAACATTGCGGATTCTACTTTGGATTTTAACAAGAATCTCTTAATATATATATATATAAGCCCCATGAGTGTAAAGATGGTTCCTGAGAGGCATCTCATTGAGCATTAGTATTTTGTTGATTGTAAACCTTCACCTTGAGCTGATTTTCTTTGTTAAAAAGAGATTAGGATAATATTTAGCACATAAACCGGCTCACTTCTTTCCTCGGCTCCTTTTCATGAGATTAGTTCGCCTGGCGTCCAGTTAGTACTCCACACCATTTTTTTTAACAGGATTAGAATTTTATCCCTTGTTTTCTGTTCCTGCTAAAGTCTACTTCTAACGTCTCCGCCTAAACCCTGAAATTTAATTTACTATTTATTTTTTCTTTTCCTCCTTTAGGTGTATACATGCAAGTGACCCCTTTGTATGCACTTATCAAGTGAGAACTTATATTCACACACACGCACAGATACACCAATTCTTATATATATATATATATATTTCGCTGAATTATTTCCAATATACCAATATATATATATATATATATATATATATATATATATATATATATATTGGAAATAATTCAGCGAAACAGACCATCTACAAAAGAAATAAAATCAAATATTTCGTCTTTGTTTAAGGCATATTAATCAAATTTGGAGATCCTTTGTATTTTTTTATAGTTTAATCTAATTTCATCGTTCATTCGCTATTGTTTCAACAAACAGCTTTAAGCGTTAGAAATAACATATAATTCCGAATATTAAGCACGCAGACGAAGAATCTTTTTATGCCAATATCTATCGTCTTCTTGCTATCAAATAAAATGTCATCTTTTTACATGCGCATGCGCACATATATTTCCCCGCGCTAACTTATACTTCTTTTTTTCGAGCACACGTAAACAATCTGATTGGAAAATCTAATTGTTATTTCTTATAATGTTATTTTTTAAAGGTTTATTATAAAGACACGGGAGATTTTATCCTCAGTAAACCACTGATTTCCATTTGTGTTTACTAAGTAAATTACCAGTATGAATATGGTAGAAAGATGTTACAGCCTTTTAGAGAACGTATTTTAAAGCAGTTGGCGTAGTAAATTAAAGAAATAATATTGTATATTGCTGCCACATCGGGTCTGGTGCTTCGGCTTTGTATCTAGATTTTCTTGATAAAATCCAAAGAAACATCTGCAATATTATCTGTCCTGACCTGGTATCTCGGTTTCAGTCGTTTTCCCACCGTCGTCATGTTGCTTCCCTGTGTTTTTGCTAGAAATATTTTCATGGTAATTGTACTGATGAGCTTTCCTCTTTGATACATCGACATCACGAATTTAAGTGCAGTACTAGATTAAAAGTTAGATCTTATTCTTTTACAGTTGAAATAGTCAGGTGTAACCGTAAGTTCTATGCTGACAGTTTCTTCTCTCGCGATTCTAGCCAGTGGTAATCTTTTTCCGGCTTTTTTCTTTCTTGTCAACTATGACCTTCAAAAATTTTAATACAACGACAATTGTCATCTTCTGCCTCCTTGAATCATGTGCTTTCATTTTCATCTTTCCTCAAAAATGCTTTTCCTTATATTTTTTCGATATTGGATTTATAGCTCTTCTTGGGATTAATTTACTAAAAAAAGTATCTCATGACAGTGTTTTTTACAAAAACAAAACACATAACAAATAATGTTTTGGGGACTTATTAACTTTTATAGATTATGAATAAATCTACTGTGTCTGTGGATAAATACACAGTGAATTGAAGTCTGTCAAGTAAAAAAAAATTTTTTTGCATTTAAATAAAAATGGTTGTTCGAATATGACATTCACTGACTTAAAATTAATCTCTATGTTACTTTCTTTTATTCGGTGTTGGAAAAATAAACGACGACAGGGATTGTTATAAATATTGGTTTGTTTTTACGTCGCTTTATTACAAGAAATTGAATTCGACTTTATTAAGACAGGTGCCAGACCAGCGCCATTTTCTTATTTTTGTTTATTGACTTTAACGTTAAAGATGGAAGAAAATAAGCAGACTTTTTCGGCGTTATAACGGAGTAGTGTTAAGATGTGCGTTGGGGTGTAATGAATAACGGTTTGGAATGAGAGGTCGAAATTCCAGTCGGGTTCTTTACATTCACTTAAATGTATTAATCGAAAGGTGTGAATCGATCTCTTTAAATGAGAGGGATGGAATAAGGACAGATTGGGTCTTATGGACTTGGTTAGCAACCAGTCTACCGCAGAAAAAAATCTTCTGCTTAGTCAGTCATGAATCAAACGAGACATGATCACGATCTCTCAAGCGTGCATCGCGTATGGCACTTAACTAACTGACTGTTTGCTGTTTCATCATCACCGATTTGACGTCGAGTCTTCAATAGTTACAATAAACGATTGCTCTCTCAACGATCTCCTTGATCTCATGTTCGGTCCAGACCTCAAGTAAAGCATATATACGATCCATTGCTGGAAAAAAATCGTTCCAGAAATTGCCCGACTCCTTTTTACATGGGTTAGATTAGACTTTATCTTTACATGAGTCAGATTAGGCAAAAAAATGGGGTATTCTTACGGATGGAGCTGCTCAGTTTTCACTTTTCATCTTCGACAGTGTTCAATATTTTTTTTACGCAATCTTGTGTGTGGGGGTGGTGGAGAATGACATTTTTCACTTTGTAGCCTCTTTCTCACGGAGGGAACGCCGCAAGCCTATCATTATTCTATCGCTACTTTCATTACAAATATTTAGATAGGCTCTATTATTTAGTTTCACCAGTCCGGACCTTTACGGCTAGGAAACACTGTAATACTTTCACAGAGTTCAATCACCTACATTTTCTACGTATTCCATTTGTGAGGAGGAGGTTCCACTTAACATTTCCCAACGAACTGCCAGTTTGTGAAACAGACTCCTGCATGGATGCTTTCTTGAACACTACAGTCTTAACCTTTTGTATTTCAGGGCTATTCGTTATCTAACCTCATTTCCTTAACTATATAGCATTCTTGTTCCGATATTGAGAATGCTTCCGATATTAATAGGTATTATAATATCTTAGTTCGCAAATTAAATATTTTATACACACTGTGGCGAAAAATATTTGATTTAATACAGGTTGTTACTATTGGATAATAATAGCATCGGGTATTTTGTGTCTTTCCTTGCATTGAGTGCTGTATAGTATTTGAAAAAATGGACATTAATTTTTGACCGTTTACTATACTTTAGAAATATATAACTATTCAAAAAATATATAGATAGTCATTTTTGGTTAAGTTTAGTTAAACTTATTTGGATTAATTTTTGCTGCCAAAATGTACCTTATATATAGAGACGAGGTCTGATCAAAAATTATCGAGACTGTTGCTATACTAACAAAGCTAAGGTAAGCAGAGAGAAGCCGCTTGGAACAAATTGACCTGGAACTCTGTTGCGTATACATATTAACTTATGACATCCTCGCCCATTTCCGTTGTTTATAGTAGGGCTTGAAAGGAATGTTTGTAGACTGTAGTCGTTTCTCGTTTTCCACAGAGAATCTGTTGGTGGCCATGGCTTGTGCAGCAGTTTTTTGGCTAAGTAAAACATTCCCCTTGTTTGACAAATACCATATTCTTTAGATCTCACCCCTTACAACGGTTTCCTCTTTAAAAAAATTCAAATCCCACTTGAAAAGAACAAGATTTCAAGACGTCGAAGAAATCCAAGAGTATGTCACGACGCAGCTGATCGCTATCCTCCAAAAGCAGTTTCAGGAATGCGTTCATCAACAGACACAACGTTGAATAAAGTTTGTGGGTCCAGGAGGAGATTATTTCGAAGGAGATTCTTTCAAAAAAGATTAAATACCGAATTGATATGTGTTGTATTTATATTTTTATGCCACCATTTTCGATACTTTTTGATCAGATCTCATATAGATAAAAAAAGCGTTTTGCTGAAAATTTCACGATGTGATAAAGAGGTTATCCGTTAATTAAAACCTGCTGTTTGGTCATTTGTGAAGTGGATTCAGTTAAGAAACGTTCTGCATAACTTCATATATATGTTTATATATTATCTAAAAAAAGAATTTACTTTCCTGATATATTGGTTGCAATAAAGGAGAAAATGAGAATTAAAAAGTAAAAGAGAAAAAGGAAAATATGACTCGATGTTTGTTATTTGGTGAAAATAACCTATTTACAATTTATAATAAAAACGACACGTATAAAATATTATCAAGTATTATTACAGTTTTTTTTTTACACAATTTATCTTATTAAAATATTATTAAATTAGGATTAACATTAGATTAAATTAACTTTATCAGTTAATTAAAAAAGCAAAATCCTCAAATATGTATACATCACCAAGAAAGGTACAGTGCCTGCATAAACCGCCTAAAATATTTTTGGGGTGTACATTACAGCGTTTCTTTCTTTCTTTCTTTCTTTCTTTCTTTCTTTCTTTCTTTCTTTCTTTCTTTCTTTCCCTTTCCTTTCTTCTTTTTTCTTCTCCCTCCCAAATTGTAAGAAAACAGAGGTTATTATTTTTTATACTTAAATCGTTTGTAAATTAATGTTATAACCAATAAAAATAAAACAACGATAGCTTTGTAGTTAGAAATTATGAATAAATTTAGTTTTATTCTGTTTTTTAACCTCCATATTTTACTACGAAAATCTATATAATAAAATCGATTTCTAATAATATAACTAAAATTATGAGGTAGCTTTATGACATAGCCTTCTTGAACATGTCTATAAGTTTTAATGAGAATTGGGGGTTTTGTATGTGACAGGTTGTTTTGTAAAGTGCTACGCGTTTTCCAGAGTTTTACGAACAATGATGAAACTTTTTAAAGTTATTCGCTTATGTTCCGTATATAAGATTATGTTATGCTCCTTTTACTGGATATGCATGCATAGATACATTCCAGAATGACATAAAATATACATTTTTTTAATCATTTCACCCCAAGCAAAAAAGAAGAAAATACTATTAAGGAGATAGAATAATAAAAGAAACGGTTAGCATAGAACTTATGGTTACATCTAGCAATTTCAACTGTAAAATGATGAGACCTTACAGCCAATCTAGTACTGCGCTTAAATTCATAAACTTTAAGTCCCCATAAAGGCAAGTGATATTTATTTTGAAAATACAGAAAGATGGTTTCCAATCTGTCTTATCTTAAACTTAGCTAGTAACTTATTGACTTAAATAATACTACATCAAAACAACACATTCTTAATTACCATTTTTACTACAGTCACCATAATGCCTCAAAGTCTCTATGAAGTCGTTAACAAGTTCCCATATTCATAATTTGTTTGGGTGGGGAGATTAAAAATAAGAACTTTTAAAAATGAAACCCAATGAATATTTACAATGATTATAATTGTATATAAAAGAAACTAAGCAAAATAGAGGAAAGTTCATTAGAACAATTGCCATGAACTTATTTATAGAAAAGGCATTAGGAAGCCACATTACGGCGATGGGAAAGTGACTGACAACGAGATGCCAGATCAGGACCAATAACATTAGATATTATTCTTTGGATTTCATCAAATATCTCTAAGCACCAGACCGGATATGGCAGCCTTATTCAATGTATGGACGAATGGAAGACCAATGTTCTTAGTCGCAGACGTGGCATTTTAGTCAATACTAGCAGCATGACCCGGCGTTGCCCGTGCTTGATTCAAAAATCGTACGACTCATACAGCAATCGCTATCACTTCACTTAGAATATTTTTACCCTTCTTTGCCTTTAAAGGAGTGCCCTTTGCCGTGCTGATGTTGCTACATGCCTTACTTCTTGCCTATCTCACACTGCGAATTTTTTCTAAGCTCTATACTAAAAGTTAAATCTGTTACGAAAAAAGAACTAAACAAAATGAACACAAAACGATCAGCTTTAAAAAAGGACTCGTAACTGGAAAAAACCGAATGAAAAAAGAATGTTAACAACAAATACTTTTTCACACCCAACCCAGTTCTGCGGAATCAGAATCAACGTTGAGTTTAAGCAAGCGAATGAGCCAATTGGAGTAAAGTACCATGTAGATTTAAATTTTTTCCATTTGTGACGAATGCAGCTATCGATTTTTTTTGCATGCTAGCATGCTAGTTAACATTCGTGTCAGTCAGCTGTTGGCTCTCACGCTGGCCAATAGAATCTTTCTGCCTATTCGCGACAGCCAGCTATTGGCTCTCACTCTGACCAGTACAAAATGGCCGCAAACTACATGAAAACTGCCGTAGAAGCATGAAAAAATCTATTATTTCCCCTATCGATGGGAGTTGGGAAATGCAAAGTCGGTCTTGGCCTTCCCTCTAACTTGGGGCATCTACATGTAAATTTTGGTGCAAATCCGTCGAAAATTCCGGTCGTACATTCGTTACACACACACACACACACACACACACACACACACACACACACACACACACACACACACGCATCCTGCCTTTTAGAGATAGAGATAACAAGCCATTCAGTACCACAGTTAACAGCAGATTGTAGGTCATTTTCTTTCGATCAACTGTCAATTGGACCTTATCGACCTGACCAGATTTAATAGAAAGGCAGGCGTAAATCATTCTATCCTCAGTTCGATATAGTTGAGAATAAAATACGGGTTAATGCTCATATATATATATATATATATATATATATATATAAACAGATACATCATATATGCAATGTAAACCCTGGCTGCATTATTTCCAGGTTAAACTTGATTTTACAGTCTTTGTTTTTATTTTTGAACAGTATTTCTTTACGTTTGTGCGCCATGATTTTATTTTTAAACCAGGGTTCTGCGCAGCCGCAGAATGTCCAAGAGTTTGTTGCTGTGAAATAAATGAAGCCCAGAGGGGGAAACATCATCTACTTTTGTGTCTTCCATTTTTTAAAATCTATCTAGGTTCTTCAAGATATTAAAGTTTTTTTTTATTATTAGAAAGACATAATATATATATATATATATATATATATATATATATATATATATATATATATATATATATATATATATATATATGTATGTATATATGTATATATATGTGTGTGTGTGTGTGTGTGTGTAGCAGACAAGGAAAAAAAACCCGTTATTGATGTACCTGTCTTCCTTAATAAACGAAATTTAAAAGTAAATAAAACCAGAAGAAAATATCAATTAACGGCGGAGATATTTTTCCCTGAGTCATAAAATTAAATAGTTAAAGAAATTAAACAAAAAAACAAATAGATACCAAACCTGGGAAATACAATATATTTTTTTGTTTTAGTTTAATTGTTTTTCCCAACACGTCTTTGTCAAATTAGCATTATACTATTTTTTTGTCTTTAATATGACAGCATAGTTCTTCTATTAAAATTTACTAGCGCAAACAATACATCGGTTAGGTGGAGCTCGACAGCGTCTCAAATAGCCTCTGACAAGTGCATCTCGAAGCTGGGGAATGGTTGAAGGTGAGAAGCTGGCGCCATATAAGCAGCTGATGCGAGTAGATGGAACTCGACAGCCCAGGAAAGCAGTCCATTTAGAGGAAAGAAAACCCTGATTTTAAACCTCTGCTGCCTTGCGGTCCTATCCAAAACAAGGGAAAGGCTCTGCAAGTAAATTTAGACAGAAAACCCGAAGTGGAGCCCCGAAGGTTGTTGGCTGTCGACATTGACAACTTTCCGGCAACTCCTGAGTCAAGTCGTCCCCAAATGTAAATCTCTGTATTCCTTTTCTATCTTGTCGGTACAGTCTAGAGGGAGGGGGGGCATGTAGTCTGTGCAGCGCAGGGCCTCCATATAGCATTGTCAGTTTAGGAGAAGGAAAACTCTGAATTCAGACAACGTGCTGCATCGTAGATCTTACCTGTTTAACTTTTGATAGGAGGGTCAGAGTAACCTCAATATCCTCGGTGCAAAAAAAAAAAAATAAATAAAAAAAAATAAAAAATAAATAAAAAAAAATAAAAGATCGGCAAGCTCACTATTCTGCCTCCCGTAATAACTACGGAATTCTGCCTTGAATGTCACCATGAACAACGATTCTGAGATAGAGGTGAGTGATGGGTACAGCGGCGCAAAATGCACTAACTGAATAAATTAACCATTAGATAGTAGTGTAAAATTAAGTCCATGCTGCTACTTAATGATTTTTTTCTCATTAAACTCAAAATTACCTTCAGCATCATCATATATATTTTCACCTGTAACATTTGCGTAGATTATGTTTAATAGATATGAATTTGCAATTATATCAATAATAATGAAAGGTAATGAATTAGAACATTTCAAGTGTTGTCTGAATTAGTTTCAATGGAAATTCAATGAACTGAGCAGTAATCACGAACACAAGACCCACTTCAAAGAATTCCCTAAGTGCGATACCGAAAGGCGCACTGGTATAGCCAAAGATGCATTTCAAAAACCTAAGAAGAATACTAAGAAACAAAAACAAAAAAAAATCTTCGTTAGAAACAAAGAAATTTTACTGAACTGTTATATGATATTTATCCTCCTGGATGGCAGTGAATCTTGGACAATCTCCCCAAAGATGAAGATACTTGAAGCAACAGAAATGTGGTTCTACAGAAAGATGTTGAGGATACCACCGGTCGAATATATGAGCAATATGAGCAACGAAGAATTTTTAGAGAAACTACAAACAAAAAGGTAACTAAACATCAGCTGAAATTTCTAGGACATATAATGAGTAAAGACGGCTTGGAAACTCTGATAGACACAGGACAGATTGAAGACAAGAAGGAGAGAGGAAAACAGCGCATAACATAGTTAGCTTGAGTAAGTGGATGGTGGAATGGGGTTTTAGAGAAATAACGAAAAGAAAAAAATTAAGAGCTACAAAGGACAGGAAATGATCGTCTACGTCCTGAGTAGACACGTCACATGAAGAAGATGTCTATATTATTATGGAATAATATTTATTTTAATCAATTCATCCAAAGCAAGACGATAATGCCACTAAGACGCAAAGAACTACTGGGAGTGAAAGAGAACGAACAGACTTTAGAAGCAACCGGAAAGACAATCCTAAGCAGAAAACAAAAGTTAAGCCTCTCCTCCTGTTCAAAAGATCGGGGAGAACTGGGAACCAGACGATAATGCTACATAATATACCAATCTATATATTAGACTAATAATGAGCAATTGAATGGCATAATAAAAACATAACGCCTAATAATTGTTGCATTGAATTTGAAATGATACGGGAGTGTAGACGAGTTGTTATACAGTTCGTTTTCTGACGATAAGACCCAGGTTCGAATTTCCCCAAGGTTGATTTGACTTCTTGGTGTTATTGGTGATACAACGGCAAACAACGCGACACATTTTTGGACACGCTGCGCCTGCGCAGTATTTCACTTTAAATATAAAATCATGACGCACAGGCGTGAAAAAATTAGTCATACAAGACTTATATTCGACCTTATATAACCTAACATATGTTGGTATGATGCTAAATTAACTAACCAAACAACCAACTTTTCTTAATGAAGTCATTCAAAATTACTTTTCACCTGTGAATCCTCACCAGATCAAAATGTTCATGGTATTCTCGAAATGTCAACTGTATTCAACTTTAGATCGCAATCAGTTTGTTTTTTCCAAGGTTTCTCAATGGACCAAAATGAATACGTTTTTTTTTTATATCGTGCATCTATCGAAATAACACATGTTACTGCTTTGACAACATCCCCAGAAAACATGGCTACTTTGGATTAATCTCTCTGTTCTTCAGAAACCGTATTTTTATAGTGTTAAAATAGAGCCGAAGTGGTGTCATATTCTGACTCCCGTAATAACTACGGAATGTTTCACCATGTGTTCCCGTAATTAATAGAGAATACACAGAAAAACAAATAAAAACACATGCTAGAAATTTTGAAATGGTTTTTTAAACCGACTTTAATTCTTTGTAAATAAAATAACAGTTAAAATTTTGATCTAATCATCTGATATTGTTTATACATACATACATACAACTCAGGTGGCCTGACGATTGCATCTAGCATGAAACAGACTGTCGCCTCTAAATGTTGACTTCTATGTTCACGTTTATATTTACACACGCTCTATCTCTGATATTGAGCACTTTATCCCATAAATATAGCACATCTTAAGACTATATTTCTTCATATATATATATATATATATATATATATATATATATATATATATACGTGTGTGTGTGTCACTGTCCATTTTCTTTCTCTATCCTCATATATATATATATATATATATATGAATATCACCGCACCTGAAGATTGCATAAACTGCATGAAACTCCGAGTAGTGCTATAGACGTTGGATATTATGCATATTCACTAATATATACTAATAGCTCTGTCTCATAACATTGAACACTCTATTTATAACACCCGAGGAAGATATAGATGGAGTCATGAATAACGACTTGGATTGCGGAATCGGATAGCTGAGTTCGAATTATAGTCGAATCCATTACATTCACTTACGTGCTAATACACTTTGGAAAGGCATGAATCCTCTACTTCTCCCCCCATCTAGCTATGGATAAATAGTAGGACAGACCTTGTTGTATAGTCTACCGCAGAAAGGAATGGAAATAACCTGTGGGAAAAGAATAAAGAATATATATATATATATTAGTTATTATTTTTAAAAATAGTACTCGATACAAAAGTAGAGCATTAAATATAATTATTTATTTAAAAATATGATTCCAAATCGCGACATAAGAAGTCCCATGTTTCAAAACAAGAGCCGAAAACTTCAATATAATTATTTAAATTAAATTGGGTTAATTTTGAAGATGGAACAGAGCTTATTTTAACTCAATTTAATTTAAATAATTATATTGAAGTTTTCGGCTCTTGTTTTGAAACATGAGACTTCTTATGTCGCGATTTGGAATCATATTTAAAAAAAATTAATTATATATATATATATATATATATGTGTGTGTGTGTGTTCCTCACCGGTAGCACGACTCTAGTTTTATGCACAAAGCAATCCTCAGGTGCTGAGTAGAGACTGATTGTTATCTAATTTTAATTTTAATAAAAATATCTACTTAACGTAATGTGGGCGTACTCTATATACTATACGGGGATTACTGGTTTTAAAAAAGTTTAATTTCTAATGTAGATTATAACCTTTCCTTTTTTAATTTCTTCTATTTCCTTATTTTCTGTCAAGCATATATACATTTTTTTTTCATAGTCATAGGACTGTTTTTTTTTAATTAAATTTAAAAACCAAAAATAATCCCCGTTTATATTGAATATAAAATAAAACCATTAATCCCTGTTTATTTTAAATATAAAAAATAGATCCTGTCTCTTTTAAACAATTTTTTGTAAAAAAGCATCTAATCCCCGTATAATATATGAACTGCGCCAACATTGAAACGTGAAATTAGAACAATCTACCACCATGAACTAAATAAAGGGTTCGGTTCGAAATTCCAAGGTATATTATCTGAAGATGGCCTGAGCATATAACGGCCGAAACGCTGTTAATATGGCAATAAAGATGAGGACAACAGTCCGAACGATGTAAATAGTGTAATAGTTTCAATATCTCATCACTCACACACACACACACACACACACACACACACACACACACACACACACACACACACACACACACACACACCAATAAAAACAGTAAACATAGATATATAAAACCAGTCGATAAAAATAAATATATCAGATTCTTTATTAACTACAAAAAAGTATAAAGTAGCGAATTAGTTATTAGAAATAATATATTCCAAACTTCCAAGCCCTTTATAAGATCAATATAGATATAAACACGGATAATTATTCGCATTAAATAAATAAAAATCGAAAAACATAGTATATATGACAAGCATGCTGTCATGGAGAATCACCTTCCGCCTATCGGACGCTGCATTAATAGCCAGCATAAGGATCATAGTAACATTGGACAGCTACTTACAAACAGTACCAGAATACTAGAAAAATCAAATAGTAAATAAAGACTTACGACCTTTGAGGCAAAACTCATGCAACAAAAAACAGCCATGTATAAATAAAAAAAATAATTTAAGAGAATGCATCCTCAAATATATATATATATATATATATATATAAGTTACTGAGAACTTGGTAAACCGAATGGGTAATTTATATATATATATATATATATATATATATATATATATATATATATAAAACCCCTAAAAAAACACGTCAAATTTTTCTACGTCACAACATTCATGAGTTCTATGAAAGTCAAAAGCTTGGAGCCTATTTCTTCCGAAATGAATTTTGAATATTTTCTGATGGAATTTCTTCCTTTTTTGATAAGGATCATTCATAAGTAGGAAAAGTCGGTCAGTAAAATGAATCGACACACAATGTCTGTTCGCTTTAATATTAAATCCATAGTATTCTCAGCATCCTCCTGTAGAACCACACTTCAAGTCTCTTCTACGCCTGTGAGAAGATAGGCCAGCATTCACAAATAACCTATAACGTATGCAAATTATTGAACGCTTGGAATTCTCGTTGCGCTTGCTCTACATCGGATATATATATATATATATATATATATATATATATATATATATATATATATATTATTTTATCATAAGCTATATATACATATGTATTATATATATATGTATTATATATATATATGTATTATATATATATTATATATATATATTATTTATGTATATATATATATTATATTATATATTATTATATATATATATATGTATATATTATTATATATATATATATTATATATATATATTATTATATATATATATATGTATTTTATATGTATATATGTATTTTAATATATATATATTTATTATTGTTATTATATATATATATATATATATATATATATATATATATATATATATATGTATGTATTTTTTATCATAAGCTATGTTGAAATCGTTACATAATAGCTATCGTGTTTCGACACTACGTTGTGCCTTCTCAGGCGATGGTAAGTGACTGATTAAATAATTCTTAAGAAAATTTCAAAAGCTATTGTTTAGCGATTTTAGCATATTTTTGTTCTAATATTTTAAAATAAAATAATAACAATAGTAATATATTGCTCTAATTTGCATTCAGCACTTTTTTATAAAATCAATGTTACGAAGAGCGAGAGTGTACTTCATCTGTTCTTTCTCTCATATGGACATATATATATATATATATATATATATATATATGCGTGTGTGTGTGTGCGTGTTTTTTCTTGTTAGTGTGTTAGTCAAATAACAAGGTAAGTCTGAGGTGATTTTTTAATTGTTTGGCACTGCCTAATCCTCTGAAGCCCAGCATACAGATAATCACTTTTCGTCATCGAATGGAGTAATTAGATTTCGATGACTGGCGCTTATGCTCTTTTCATTCAATGGACCCAGATCAAGGTTAATAACCATTTCTGGAAGAATTCGTCTGAGTACTTTCAATGGTAGTAGTAATAGAGCCGTAACAGACTCGCCACATGCCGTCTCTGAGAGAGAGATTGGAGAGTGGAAAATAATTCTTCTCCAACAAGAACTCGGAGACGATTTTGAACTCTGTCAAGACTGGAACGTGAAGACTGGGGAGCTACCGCCCAAATATGACAACATTATTCCATTTTCGGCCTGATCTGGCTCTTATAAAGGTAGAGGATACAATGAAGAGTCAGGTACTTTTACTCACGTTTATACATTCATACAGGCTTATATATGGAGGATGTTTAAAAAGTGTGATAACATTTGGGGTGTAAATATCTGAGTAACTACATTCAAAGGGTACTTGGATTTAGTGAACGATTTTACAAGATTTGAATATGTGGTATGGGGATTATGCTTGTTGACTTTACCATTCGTATGAAATGTGGTCTTATTACTGAAGACAAGACATTCCTCACACATCTTTTTCTTGCATATCGACGCAGAACTGCTCGCGTTTTTTGCTTGTCATCGGGTTTTATGGTCTGAATGAGCTGCCGCTTGTAGGGTGTCATTCGCAAGCGTTTTCTTGTGACTCTTCATACAGTCATTGGAGGAATCAAGGTTTCCAGACTGGCTCTTCTTATGGACTTCCTCGTGCTTCGCAAAAATCTTTTCCGAACCCGATCACCAATTCTTCCGATAATGGTATTTGTTTAGCCTTGCATATACAGTATTTCTCTTTGAACTTTTTGCATCATGTCTAAATCTGCATTGCAGTTGGTGCAGTTTTAACGAATTGTCTCACAGATGCACAGTGTTGTTCGACCGCATTCGAACATCCATTAACATACCTTTTCTTTTCTAGTGAATGGTATTTTTATATCTAAAAACAAAGCATTAAACATAGAATTTCGAGTTGTTTCTACATATACAATTTGAGATCCTTTAAATGAGAATTGGTCAAGTTATTAGATTAAAAAATGGTATAAGATTTTTTTCTGAATAACGTTGTATCTACGTCATAGACAGAATACTCATCCCAAATAGCAACACCCGAAGCTTATTTATATAAAAAAATACTAACATAAAGCCCGAATAGTCATCGAAATAATGCAATAATTTGTAGACTACAAACAACAGACAGACAACCATAAAATTGTGTGCAACGAATAAGAACAAACCAATCAATTTTATCTTATTTGATCTTCAACGAACGTCTTCACTGCCCGATGCAAACTCTTAAGTCATTAAAATTATTAAGCATCAAACGTGGAACATAATAATTTATTTGAAGCTTTATAATTCTGGCCATTTCATTCTTTTTTATATAATCACTTGAATCCAACCAACACCATTAAGACGTAAGGAGTTGTTGGGAGTGAAACAGAACCTGGAGATTTTAGTGAGGATTAAGCAAAATAAAAACCAAGATTATAATTATTTACATTATTTACATTATTCGGACTGTTATCCTCATCTTCATTGCCATATTCACAACGTTTCGGCCGTTGTACGCTCCGGCCTTCTTCAGGTGATTGGAATTTCGAGCCAAACCCTTTCTTTCGTCCACCGGGGTAGATTGTTCTATTTACCCGTGTCATGCCTCTTCCAGATATCTCAGTTATTTCCTTTATCCAGTGGGCCATGTGTACTCAAGGACACATTGCCCAATGGATAAAGGCGTTGGTTAGATCAAGTGACTAGACCCAAAGAGCGGTGAGGCAAAAAACTTGTGGAGTTGTGTTAAAGGGAAATAACTGAGACATCCGAAGGGGTATGACATGTGGAACTAGAACAATCTACTCCGGTGAACGAAATAAAGGGTTTGGTTCGAAATTCCAATTACCTGAAGATGTCCCGAGCATAAAAAGTTATGAATATGGCAACGAAGATGTCGACAACAGTCCGAATAATGTAAATAATGTAAATAATCATAATACCTCATCTCAGAGATATAGAAAGATTCTAATTGCGCAGATAGATGTCGCCATCATTCAGCAAATAAACCATGAGATTTTGATATTAATTTTCTAAATATACAAAAGGATTAATTTTATAAAAATATTTTATAATATTTATAAGAATTGATAAAATATTAATTCCATATATCAATAAAACATTAAATGTAAAATTATTAATATTAAAAATAAGATATTTCACTCATATTTTATCAATCTGTACACTGCCTTTTTCTAAACTGAGTTTACTTACCTAAGATACATAAATGCCATTATTATATTCTCATAATACAAATTCTATTAGACAGAATAAAATAAATTTAATAATGTTGTACCTAGCATCGAACCCACACATGAAATTGAAATAAACAAATCTCTATCTTTACTCGAAATCTTATTAGTACGTAACAATAGCAAATAAGATACATTATTTACACTAATCAGACTATTGTCCTCATCTTTGTCACCATATTTATTACAACGTTACGGCCGTTGTACGCTCCGGCCTTCTTCTGGTGGTTGGAATGTCGAACTGAACCCTTTATTTCGCTCACTGGGAACTAGAACAGTCTACCCCAGTGAGCGAAATAAAGGGTTCAGTTCGACATTCCAACCACCAAAGAAGGCCGGAGCGTACAACGGCCGAAACGTTGTAATAAATATGGCGACAAAGATAAAGACAATAGTCCGAATAATGTAAATAATGTACATAATAACTCATCTCAGAAATATAGACAGACAACAAATTAGATATTATTTTATCACCAAACCACTAGCAACAATGATTTAATTAATTTCTATTGCCACCAAAATTATAAAATAAAATCACGGCTGCTCATAAGATTCTACCTCAGAACCTTTCGTATATGTAGGCCATAATACCTAGTTGGAGAAGAGAGATACATTGGAAAACATTTAGACTTCTTCACTATCCATATTATTTCATCCTCAATGCTAGAAAACGAGTATACAAAGTCCACAAATAAAACTAATAAACACCACAGATATCACTTCTAACATCAACAACACGAAATTCATAATCCTGTCGTCTAGCACTCTTTCTACAAAATTTGTAAATAAATTAGTTATCACTAATACTAAGATATTTGTCACCATGTCCAAGACGATCGGAGATATAATTAGGAAGAAAATTAAGACCAACACCAATTCAGATGCCGATACTTATTAAATAAATAGGTTAAATGTGGAAACTTTTATATCGGCGAGACATCTCGAAATATACAAGCTCGTATCTATGTACATAAAAAGCATTTGGGTAACTATTTAAACTCGCTCTTAATACTTGGGAACAAAATTTGCTATAACTGATTTTACAAAAGCCACCCTAATTAAAAAATAACATAATTCTTTACGCAGAAATACTTCGAGGGATTACTAATAAGTATTTTTACAAGCTATAAACACACGTCATAAACATTATATTACATCACCAACTTCTATTGATTTCATTATTAAAGAATCTAACGTATTTTATCTTAAAAAAAAACGGCGTGTACGCAAAAATCACCACAAATCAATATGCAGCCCCCAAACAATTCTTATCGTTTGTGCTATAAACTACCTATAATGTATGTAATATTATAAACTAAATAGCACTCAGTGCTATTTCCAAATTATAGACATATAAAGGTCAGGTGAAAAGTTTATAGGTTGATTATGAATGAGTGATGTTACGGCTGTGAACTATTACATGAATTAATTTCAACACTTCTCTTAAAAATGGACAAAATTATCAATTCCTTGCAGAAAAAAAAGTTTCGTCCCCAAGTTCATTCATGCTGACATGATTGCTACATTAGAGGATGATACTCTATCATTATCAACAATGTAAAATTGGGTAGCTAAATTTACGAGCTTGAAGATTGACCCCAAGTCTAGGTGTCCTGCAACTACTAGCATCGAGAAAAAAACATTGATTGCGTTCACCACATGGTAATAGGAGATTGACAAAAACAAATAACCAATGCTATTAGCATATCCCATGAGAGAGTTCAGAATATTCTGCACAATGAAGTTGGCTTTACTAGGGTTTCTGCTCGGTGCTTATGACATCACTAGGCTGGTCACATCACTGGGAAATCTGAAACTCAATGCTCATTTCGTTTCCTTGAAGATTTTATTAACCCAGGATAAGTGTTAATCACTTTGAGCCAGAGACAATCCATGCGGTGGAAAAACCTGCCTTCAAAGAAGGCCAAAGTCGTTTCATCTGCCGGGATGGCGGTGAACGCTGTTTTTTTGGATGCATTGCCTTTATTTACTACCTTTAGAACGGACATAACATCAGTGAAGAATACTATGTCAAATCCCTGAGGTAGTTACGAAAGGCCACCAAGACTAAACGCCCAGGAAAACTGACGACATGAGACATGCTTCATGAGGGAAATGCTTCGACATTTGTCTTTCAACGGATTGATCACTCTCTCACTTCTCTTAATTTTGCCCCATCTGTCATCTTTTCTCCAAAACACTTGGCTGGGAACCAGTATCCCAATGATGATGACGTTATATCCGCTGTTGCTGACTTTTTTGGTCAACTGGATGAAATTTTCTTCATCAATGGAATCCAAGCACTGCAACGCCGATGGAAAAAGTGTGAGCGCCACAGGAGGGACTATGTTGAAAAATAAACCTCAGTTGATTTACAATCCATGAGAGAATCTTGGTCAGACTATGAACCTTTCTTTCGACCATCGTAGATAGATAAAATGACTATGTATGACAGAGCACCTGAGAGAGTGTTTGTGTAGCGAGAGAGATAGAGAAAGCGAGTAAGAAATATATGAATTTGTAAAGATGATGTATCTTTGGGTAGAGTCTGGGCTAGGCGAAGTCTACAAAACCTCCTATGCTGATCGAACTTACAACTGTTCTTGAAACAGTTTAGGTATAACGTTATGAAACTAGATATTCTGACCGTCTGTCTGAAAAAAGATAGGCTAGAGAAAAGAATAACTGAAAGAAGAAAAATCAAAGCGACGGGTTGGAAGAGGTAAAAGGAAACGAGAAAGAGAGCATGAAAGAATAATTTGGTAGGATAGGAAGGAACATAGAATATAGAAAGAAGAGTGTGGAAAGAGTGAGATGGAAAATACGAGGATGAGAGACAAGAAGAATAGAATACAGAAAGGCGAGCGAGGAGGAGAGAGAAAGAAAGAAAGAAAGAAAGATAAGAAAATGAAGAACAAAGGCGAGAGATAAGTGAATAAAAGATGACAATTAATTATACTCATTTAAAGTTTAATATTCAGTGACGGCCAAAACCCATGGCAATGTATCCAACTTGGAAAGAATTCAGATGCTCATAGATTTGAGCCGAGAAGCGAATTCTAACATAAGAAAAACACAAAAACTATTTAAACGTGTAGGATTGCAGAGAACGGAATAATATCTTCAATTTCGCTATTTGCCTTGAATATAGATAAACAAGAGAATATCTCTGGATTGATAATATATTTCAATAAATATATTGGATTAAAATATTAATGTCTCTATGCATGCAAATGTAAATCCTTCATTGGAAATTTCTTTCGGGTGTCTCTCACTTCGATAAGAATGAGTATAAAAATTTAATTCAAATATACATTCATGTATATATTTACGCGTTCATATAAGAGTAAATATGTATTTACAAGGATATTGACGCACGAGATTATCAGGATATTTATTTTATTTTAACAGAAAGCCAAAATACAAAAATACGAATTGATATCGATTTATAAGATTCAGTTAGTGTTTATTAATTATAAAAATAGGAAAATATCTAATTACATTTACATCTGTAAATAAGACGGATAGGTTGGATAGGTTTACGTAAGTTAATTCAGTTTTGGTCATTTAATGGTGAATGTATGTCTTAATAGGACAAATATCAGAAATAAATAATAGATAGGTAGGCATTGTACCGAAATATGATAGACTTATAGTGTGTGTTGGATAAATTGTCGTCTAAATTACCCCAAAATAAAAATAACACTGCCATGTCATATTAACAGATATATTTACCAAAACTGCACAAAAATATCTTGAAATACTAAAAAGTACATTTCTTCAATAAAATCGCCATTGGCTTCAACTACGGCCTCCAGACGTCTTCTGAATCTCCTGCATCTCTTCTGGACGGTCTCCTAGTTTAAGTCGATTAATGCTGCTATAATCCTTGCCTTCAGTTCATCATTGGTGTTACAAGGAGATTCTTTGTTCTTTCTCTCAATTGTGCACCACATATAATAATCAAGGGGGAGTTAGGTGCCCAGATATAAGGGGTGAGATGATCGCAGAAATTATCTGACAGCCATGACTGGCTTCCCCTACTTGTGTGGTATGATGCAGAAGCCTGTTGCCAGAAAAAGGTCTTGCAGCAGCGACCCTCTTCATCCAGGGCAGCACTACCTCCTGAAAGCACTTAATATAGGCTTCCGTGTTGAGTCTGAATCCGGATGGGAAGATCAATGGAGGCATAACATCGCTATCACTAGTGATCACTCTAAACACCATCGTAATCACCATTAGACTCATCCAACTCTTTTCGAATCCTCTGCACTGTCCTCAGATCGACTCTTAAACACTCTGAAAAATTCGTATTGGAGCTTTAGGTGGGAATGCCAAGCAGTACAGCATGCTGTTTTCAAGTTTCTGGCGGGTTAATTGCGTCATGGTGCTGTTTTTCTCAGAGACATTGGCCAACAGACCCGACTATACTGTGCAGTTGGCAAAACAACAACAAAAAAAACCAAAAAAAAAACCCAAAAAAACACGCACACGTGAAATAAGAAATATAAAATGACGAAAATTTATCCATCGCGTCCTGTACATTCGGTTAACACATTATACAACAACGTGAACATGGGTTTGATCATAGGTTGTATTCCAGGCAATCTCACTATATTCGTGCAAAGACAGTTTTACAGTAGGTAGACACAGAGGCTTTTTAGTTTCAATAAGCCCGCACATGTAGATGTGCAGGTGGTGTGATGGTCTGTAGCTGGGAATGAGAAGCTGAGGTGCCATGTTCGAATTCCCGGAAATATCACCACATTCATTTTCGTGCAAAGACCGGGTCAAGCCTGTTTACTCTAGTAGAGTTTTTTTTTCTTCTTGCGTTTGGAACATAGATGAAATGAGCGTGACTTGAATCCGTGTCCTAACCGTGAAGGTCTGAACTGGTGGAACTAATTAATGGAGCTGATCTGAAAACTTCACATTGAAATACTAATAGAGCAGCGATTGGCTTGAAATATTGTGTTCTGTACGAAAGAGGCCACAGAGTCGGGAATGTCATCACCTACAAGGACGATTTTGAACTCTACCAAGGCCGAAAAATAACATTGTGTAGCTCCAGCCCATTGCTTCTTTTTCGGTATAATCAGACTCTTGTAAATAAAAAGCATATTAGTAGAAGTTAATCCTGGGCCGATAGAAAGCATAGATAGAGCGATATTAACCAATTTAATGTTATTTCCGGATGTGCGGTGTGGATAACGGTTGGGGATGAGAAATCGGAGAATCGGGTTCGAAAATTAGATGGGTTAGTTACATTCATTTATCCTCCAATAACCTTGAGAAAGGTATGAATCTATCACCCCATGATTCTCTCTCTCCAGCAATGGGTTGAATAGCAGGATAGACTGGGTTCTATAGCCTTGGTATCGCACTATTAAGCGGCAGCTTACTGCGGAAAATCTACCGAGTCAATCATGAATCGAGAGACATGATCGCCCAAGCGTATGGCCCTTGACCATCTGAATTTGATATCAACTTGCTTTAAGATCTTATTGGTTAATTTATTTATATATATGAAAATAATTGATACTCTGTTCCCCCCCCTCCAAAAACAAAAAAACACAAAAAAAAAAAAAAACTATCGTATTTTCCTTGGCTATTGTCTGCAATAATGCCGCTGTATCAAGAATTGAATATCTGATTAATGACCATGATGAAAGGTGGGGAAATTTATCCGGTGGAAATTTAAAAATGAAACTCGGAAAGTATGCCGCTATTTAAAATTAACCACTGCCCTAGGTAGTCTATATCTAGGGCAGTGGTTCCTAAACGGTGCAGTGGGCGTCATAGTTGCAGCGGAAGAGGAAAGCAGGTGAGGCAGAATGTTTGAAAGACAATCAAAGATTTAGAAACAGTTTAAAAAAATATCATATGCCAAAAATAAATGATTTTAAAATTTAAAATATTATAGATTACTTGTAACTATATATATGAGTCCCAGTATAAGTAGTTATAAATAATTATTGATAGATTTTATCATTGTGATATTTTTGCATTATATCAAATATTAAGAACTAGTGTCCGCAAATTGGAGGAGAGAGTTAACAATGATAATTTTCTGACTTCCAATCCCCGATTACCTCCCTTTAACATTCTTTCTATTATTTTTCATTTTTAAATGCACTTTTAACACATAAAATATGGTGAGGCGCGAGCAAATTTTAATTCCGTAAATGCAGCCAAGAGAAAGAAAATGTTTGGGAACCACTGAACGGGGGTAACAGAGTCTTATTTTTTAAAAGTATTCCATTAAGCAATTCCAGCCCTTATCCAAACCTCTCTTTCACGTTTCAAAGTAGTCTGCAACGTTCTCTTTTCTGATTACCATCTGGTTAATTTCTCCTTCACGTCGTTCACGGCGTTTCGATGGCGATATTTCTGTTGTTTTCTAACAAAAGAACTCGTACGGAGGCAAATAGAGAGCTGTATTGATTGTGTAATGAGAAACTTGAAACCTCTGCACAAGACGAGAAATATCTACTGGCTCGGTTATTGTGAATTTGACGGTTTCACACTATGCAAGTTCACTTTAATGGCCTTTCCCTGCCGACTGAGTAACCACTCGTAGGATTATACACGCATGCGCGGTAAGGGTTTCTGTGTAGTTGCCAAGTTACATCAAACTTAAACAACCAACTGGAAAGAAGAATTTTGGAAAGGAAAAAAAAAATAACTGAAATATGTTGGAACATTTCCTCTTTTAATTAGAAAGCAAGAGAATAGAAACTTTAAGTAAAATAGTCACGTCATATATGAACAAAAAGGCGTCAGTTTAAAGTCACATCAGCTTGATATGGCTTTAAAAAACTGTTTAATAATCACTAATATAAAAATGGCAACTTTTACATTATTCGTTATGTACGAAGTTATTCTATTTAAACATCAAGCTAAATACTTTTCTTTAAATCACACAATTTTAAATATTATGAACAGCGATCAACTGATGATACAACCGTTTAATCCGTTCTCGATAGTAAATCTGATCAGATTGATAAGATCAGATTGATAAGATCAAATTGGAGGCTTATCTCAAAAAAGGCCTACAGTCTAACTGGGCCAAAGGATAGCTTGTTAATGTTAACGCTTCTAAGATAAAACTGCTTTCTTTTAATCATCTGAGAGATCCCTTTCTGTCTTTTGGGTGAGGCTAATCCCCAGAAAAGTGACTTGTTGTGCCTTCTCGGGCTAATATTCTCGGTTGACAGAAAGTGGAAGACTATATTGAATCATTTGCTAGGTCTGCTGCTCCATTATTAAGTCTATGATTCGTCCATATTGTTCAAATATTGCTACTAAATATGGTCCAGTTCTCCTGCTTTATATTTAGAGATTCTTGATAAAATCCAAAGATGAATCAGCAATATCATTGGTCCTCACCTGGCATCTCATCTTCAGTCACTTTCTCACAGCCGTAAAGTTGCTTCATTGTGATTATGCGGACGAGCTCTTTGCTATGGTACTTAGACTATATGAATTTAAGCACAGTACTAAATTATCAACAAGGTCCCGTTGTTTTATAGTTGAATCGGCTGAGATGTAGCCGTAAGTTCTATGCTGACAGTTTCTTTTCTTGCATTTCTCGCTTATGGAAATCTCTTTTGGCTTCTTGCTTTCCAGTCAAGTTTGATTTTCAAAGATTTAAATGCAATGTCAATCGTTATCTATCTACCTGATTTCTCTTCCATTCCTATCGCTCCTCAATAATGCTTCCATTTTTTAATTCTCTGGCAGCCAATAATCCCTTGTGTTTTAGTGGCTTTACTGCCTTACATGGGGTAAATTACGAAAATTTTTTCTACCCAGTTTCAGAATATTATACAATTAATTAAAAAAATAATTAAAAATAAGCAGAAAGAATAATCATTAATTAATAGTGAATTCGATTTTCCCTGGGTGTTACATATCTATGACAATGTACCCAATCTAAACTATTCGATTTTCCCTGGGTGTTACATATCTATGACAATGTACCCAATCTAAACTATTCGATTTTCCCTGGGTGTTACATATCTATGACAATGTACCCAATCTAAACTGCTCACTCAAATTAAGTATAGCGCCACAGATTTTAACGCGTTAGGCGTTGCTGCTGTGGCTTCCGTAGTAATTTACGGGATGGATTTGTTAGTCTTAGGGCCATACAGTTTTGAATACAGAATTGTTCGTCTCCTCAACTGCTTGCCAACCAAATTTGACGGGCCCAGCCCGCTCTACTATTTAAACCCATAGATGGAGATGGTTAGCAACTCGGAAGTAGAAATCGACATTGCATTCATTTCTGCGCAAATACAGTTGGTTGGGAAAAGGCATCAGTCCATTTCTCCTACGCTTAATGTTAAAACCCGTATTTCCACGTTAGTTAATGATTAGGGAAGCTAATCTAGTTGACTATCACTGCTAAATTGTGAATTCGATCCTCAATCGGTTCTACATACGAGTGGCCTTATGCTAAACTTGTTAGACATTTTATGACGGTCGTCTTCGAGTATAGAATCCAGAGGTTAGCAGTGAATATTTCGGAGACAGTAGGAAAGCGTAGTTCAGGTTAGCAGTGGATATCGCAGCAAAGTAGCAGAGCGTAGTACTTCCTTCTGTCGCCTGACAAGTTGGCACTGGTCATTCGGGTAAGGTAAACAAAAATGGCCGCCTTTATACACGACGGATAGAACATTCTGCGTCTTCTGATTGGTTAACCTTCTATTGGTAGACTATAAAGCGAGTGAAGGCATTTGGACTAACTCACTAGTTACATATGTACATACATATACACAAAAAACTGTAACAAAACTAAACTTTTACAAATGATCACCTCGACACAACCCATGTGTGTGTATGTGTGAATGGATGTATGTATAGGCATATACTGCGTGCGGGTGAATGAATATTTGCTTTTCTGTATATATATATATGAGTTTCTGTCTGAATTTCTGGGATGAGGAATTATCATTATTTACACTATTTACATTCGGACTGTTTTCCTCATCTTTGTGGTTGTTATCACAACGTTTCGACCGTTGTGTACTCCGGCCTTAATCAGGTGTATATCGATCTGAGTAACCTACAGGGAATTCTGAATTCTACCTCCGTTATTTATTCTATGGGTATAGACTGTTCTGCTGTCCACGTCTAGGGGTACATCGTCTAGATCTTATTTCTAGTTGTGTTAAGTTATTGGTCGCCCGTTTTCACTGAGTCCAAGTAGACACTGCTCGACTTATGATTGAACTCACAATTACTGTATTACCAAATTCACGAACCAACTCTTTAATTTACTAGGCTATTGTCCCGTTGGACAATTACCTGTTGCAAACTTGGAGACTTCAACATAACCTACCTGCTGATTAGTACTACCGCTGCTTTGCTACCTCTCATGCTTGACTGCTGGTGTTGTTGAAGGCTTGTTGTCATTTGTCTTTCTTTTTTTTGTTTATAAAGTGAAAATACTAGACAAGGAAATAGACTGGAGGGCTAGACGTCTGAAAGATTCAATGCATATGCTACGATATGAGTCCCCATTAGTAGGCTTAGCATAGTAATAAATGCAACATGGGAGCCGTTAATAAAGAAAGACAAATGACAGACAGTGGTCAACTGTAGTAGCAGCAGTCAAACATGAGAGATAGCAGCAACAGCACGAATCAGCAGGCAGGTTATGTTTAAATCTCCAAGTTTGGCACAGATAATTGTCCTATGGGACAATACTCTTGTTTCGGGAATTTGATGATTATGAAATAAATTCTGAGTCGGGAAGCGTTTAGTGGAACTCAGAGGAAACGGACGAGTAATAACGGAGCAGTGCTAAAAATAATTAGATGAGATATATCTGGATATAGATAGTAGAACTGTTATGGTCCGGTTCCTTGTACCATGGTGATAGTCCAAGGTAGAACCAACAAAGAAGAACTCGAACACGGATATGGAATAACACAGATATATTGCAAACAGAAATATATACAGAGAAGTAGAAAATGTTAGTACGAACAATCAGGTTTAGTAGGGAGAACAATGTAGTCTCGACCAGTATCACTATTCCAATGTCTTGTAGTAATTGTCTGAACGCGACTCTGGTTCGGACTGCCTCTGACTCGACTGACTGACTCGCTCGCTCTGACTGACTGACAGTCTTCTGACGGACTTAACTCCAGACTTCAGACTGAACGGTATTTAGTCCCCCCCACGAGGGCACCATGTGGCACAAGGCCGGTTTTAAGTGGGATCTCCGAGGCCGTGGGCTCGGCCAAAAATATGCCTTGTGAACCCGTATAAACGGATTCAAGGTCGGTTTACCTCCCCGAAATAGACCCCGCCCTTCGGCGTAGCCTCGTTCGTGTTCCTCCCCGCACGAAGGCAGAGAGTTTAACCGATCAGCCGGTCAGCAGGTCGCCCGACTTCGGATTGAACTCCCTGCTTCCTCTTGAGGCGCAGTATTTATTACGTATGGAATAGTCCATTATGTTATTATGGGTAACGTCGCATAACAAGAACGAAAACAGTCTATCCCGTAAATTAATTAAAGGAGGTAGATTTCAGAATTCCCTGAGGGTCAATAAGATTGATAAGCATCTGATGAAGACAGGAGGGCACAACGGTCGAAACGCTGTGATAACAAAATTGATGACAACTTACCGAATGCAAATAGTGTAAATATGTATATGAATATGAATGTGTATGTAATCTTATGATGGTTTTCTAAGCGTGGTTTAGATCTGGCTCAAGGCCGAAAGTAGGGGGTACATATTGAGGATTGAACTCTCTATTCAGTCCCAATTGACCGAACGAGACAAGCTTGCTAACCATTACATCACGTCCTAGTGTCCTAATAGAATGTTATGTATGCGTACATATAAATGTGCGCGTCTCGATGAGATTGTACTGTGACTCGTAGTAGATATTGCCCTGTCGGCTGTGCTTACAATACGCCGATAATGTCCCTTGCAGAAAAATATGACCCCATCCTGTCAAAAAGGGTCCATCTTCCGAGTGGATACTTGTCGATTCGGGTATAAAACCGATCAATGACTCACGCGCAAATCATACCCATTTTATTTGAATTTTGATCTGAAATTGACATTTTATTATGATAGACCGATGGGAGAAATATTCTGCACTGAATTAAGTGCATTGACAAGGAAGCTTAGGACAAAAAGAAAAATCAATATTTCTTGTATATAATGAATGTCTTTTTAAAAAATAAACATATTTGGTTGGATAGATGTGAGTTTGTGACCCTGGGTTTCACGCTTTAGCGATCGTCAGAGTCTGACGATCGCTAAAATGCGTGAAACCCAGTCAGAAACTAAACATCAATATATATATATATATATATATATATATATATATATATATATATTCGTGTATGGTATGCATTCGTATGGTGTGCTAGTGTGTCTGCGTATGCGCGTATTTATTTGTGTCGACTATGACTCTTATTTTGCATAAAGGCAATTCAATCTATTTAGTGGTCAATATCGATTGGTCTAATGATGTTGATTCCATGGACAAAGTGCATGTCCGTCTGCACAGGGCATTTTGCTTTCGCAGGGGCCTGAGCAGAAAACATTGATTTATTGATCAACTTCTTACTATCGATTGTCACATGCTATTTCGCTGATGGTCGAAAAACAAACCATTCACTCATACAACAGACCGGCGAAATGAAACTAAATATTTCTTAACAATATTTCCTAATATTTGCAACACTTTCCTCCTACTTGTTATCATTCTACACACACACACACACACACACACACACACACACACACACACACACATATATATATATATGAAGGCAAATATTATTAAAAATAACAGACATTTTATGACGATTAATTTCGCTGACAGACAAGGAGGAAATTTTAACAGAAATTGTGCGTAGTTTAATTTTAGAGAAAAGTAAAAGAAATATGATCCGAGCTTTCAATTTATCCAGTCATCATCAGGTTAGGTAGAAACAAATTGGAAAATCGATTCGTAAAATTAATCTACATATATATATATATATATATATATATATATATATATATATATATATATATATATATATATATATTTTTAGTTGGATAGATGTGAATTTGTGACCCTGGGTTTCACGCTTAAGCGATCGACAGACAAACTGATTAATTTTTAAAAAAAATTGGGTTTATGTAGATTGCGTGTATTGGTGTTATTGTGGAAGTGGTGGGGGAAACTTCGTCGCTTATGTCATCGTACTAACGCAAACATCGATGTATGCAGACACATATACATACTTGGTCGTCCGTCAGGACTCATACATATATAAACATATGTGGGCAGTTTCGGATATGACATATGTATGTATACGGGTGGTGTTGTGTCTATACATACGCATTTGTATGTTCTAATATATAATATATAAATAATTATACATATATATATTTATTTATATTTATATACACTTTTCACACACACACACATATATATATATATATATATAAATTAATTGATTTAAAATATGGTTTATCTTACTGTTCTTTCTTTTTTATTTATATATACATATATATATTTTATATATATATATATATATATATATATATATATATATATATATATATATACTAGATGCAGTAGGTAAATTATCACCATTTATATATTTTTAATTTTAACCATTTGATATAAAATGAGCACCATGGCGCAATTCACTCTGCCAGAAATTTAGGAACGACACGCAGGAAACTCCGATACGAACATTTCAGAGTGTCTGGGTTTCAATCTGAGGAGATTGTAGAAGATTCGGAAAGAGTTGGATGAGTTTAATGGTGATTACAACGGTGTTTGGTGTGGTGGCGACGTTATACTTACATTCATTTTCCCACACGACCTCAGAATCAAAATGGAAGCTTACATCAACTGTCTTGAGGAGTTATTGCTGCCCTAGGTCTGCTGGAAGACCCTTTGTCTGGCAAGAGGACTCTGCACCATGCAACACAAGCAGGAGAACTCAGTCGTGACTGTCAAACAATTTTTGCGACCACATCACCCTTTACATCTGGCCACCTAACTCGCCAGACTGCAACCCTCCTTACTTATGTAGGGCACAGTTGATTGTGAGAACAAAGAAACTCTTTTTAACACCAAATATGAATTGACGGCAAGGATTATGGCAGCATTTACCAACCTAAACAACAAGACCGTCCAGAAGAGATGCAGGTGATTCCGAAGCCGTCTGCAGGCCGTAATTAAAGGCAATGGTGACTTTATTGAAGAAATGTAGTCTTTAGTATTTCAAGATAATTCTGTGTAATTTTGGTGAATATATCTGTTAAAATGAAATGTCAGTGTTCTTTTTTGCATAATTTAGACGACAATTTATCCATCACACCCTATAGATAGATAGATAGATAGATAGATAGATAGATAGATAGATAGTCATCCAAACAAAGTTTGATTAAAAAGAACTGTATGTTTAGTTTGTTGTTTTTTTTTTAATTATATTTTCCAATTTTTGAATAAGATGTGGAATATTGCAGATATACTGTCCGATGTTCAAATTTTGTTATTGTTTTGTTCAAGTACTTTCGACAATTGCTGTCATTATATAAAGAAACAACGTGGTACTCGTGTGGGTGTCAGAATTCCTTTGTCTGCATTCTGGTGTTTTCTGGGAAGGGGGAAGTTTGTAATCACCTCGTCTAAAAAGAAAAAAATCAGTAAATAAAAACAAATAAATCACACTCATTTTGTGCGGCCTAGTTTCCAATAACCGTTATACATGACATCCCGCTATAGTTTTAAACAGATATTGTTGTGGATTCCGAGATGAAATTCGGTCTCCAATGAATGACAAACACAAGAATTAAATATAAGAAATTAAATGTATTTACACAATAATACAATGGGTAATACTGTTAGAAAATCCAGGAACGCGGTTAGTAGCAATAATCATAATAATATATTTATATATATATATATATATATATATATATATACAGTCTTGAAGTAGGACTTCCTTAGAGTCCACGTGCTTGTAACTGTGACTTCTACAAGCGGTTCCCTCACACTATTACTCTACCTCAAACTCAATCACAATCTCTGCTCACTTGCTCAATTGAAGTGCCGAGTTCGAATTCCAGTCGAATCCATTACATTCACTTATTGCTAATAGTGTGAATCCTCTTCTTCTCCCTCCAGCTTTGGGTAAATAGTAGGACAGACTGTGTTCTATAGCCTTGGATATATATGTGTGTGTGTGTGTGTGGAGGAGAAGGACAACTCAGAATTCAAAACCTTCGGAGGGTCGTTTGGGGACCCTGTGGCACGTAGTGAACCAGGTCTCTGTATTCAGGCCCTCAAAAAGTGTGGATGGTTCTGCACAAAACCTTTACCACTATAATCAAATCTCATGTGCTGATGTCGGGCTGTCCGTTTCCTGATTGACCCTCATACGTCGAATTTGACGGGAGAGTCGAGTATAATAACAACAATAATAATAATATCTATCTGTGGCTACATAGTTCAGGGTTAAAATATGAAACTGAAGGCCCAATGATTCCTAACTAGAGATTACCAAGCAAACATACTGAAAAATTGTGTTAGTTCAAAATGTAGATTCTGTGATAAATATTTAGAAACACTTGATCATCTTGTATCCGGTTGCACGGTATTGGCACACACTGAATATAAAACATGGCACCACAGAGTAGGCTAACATGTGAATGGAAAAACCTTCAACACTTACGGAAAGGAAACTTCAAGTAATTGGTCTGAACACCACCCAGATCCGGTTACGGAGTTAGGATCTGTAACAATTTTATGGGACTTTAAAATACACACAAACAGAACAACCAAAGCTAATCTTTATGGCATCGTGATTAGAGATCGCAAAGACAAAATGTGCCTCTTTATTGACATGGCAGTCCCTGAAGACTGCAATGTATCTTTGAAGATTTTCAGAAAACTATCAAAATATAAGAAACTTGAAATCGAATTCTCAAAAATGTGGCGCATGAGAAAATTAACAATTCCAATTGAAATTGGAACCCTCGTATTGATTGGAAAAGATTCCAATAGACTCATTGAAGGAATACCTGGTAGCAAATGCCTTAAAGAAATACAAAAAATGTACTCACAAGTACAAACCACACCTTACAAAGGGTTTTATCTATGTAAAATATGTGCGATTTTTTTTCAAAACTACTTAGTGTAAAATGTCATGATGCCATTTTTGACCTTAGGTCTCTTGTGGGGACCCGGAAATAAATGTGTATACACCAGAAACGAAAGGAAATAAAACAACACCAACAGTAATAATAATAATAATGATAATAATAATAATAAAGACCACAAACAAAAACGATGCATCCTTATTGATATGGCAGTCCCTGCTGGCTGCAATGTATCTTTGAAGATATTCAAAAAGCTGTCAAAATACAAGGACCTTGAAATAGAAATCTCAAAAATGTGGCATATGGGAACATCAACAATCCCAGTTGTAGTTGGAGCCCTAGGACTGGTTGGAAAAGATTGCAGTAGACTAATTGAAGGGATTCCTGGAAGTCCATGCCTCAAGGAGATACAAAAATTGTTCAACAAGTACAGCCCACACTTTACGAAGGGCTTTATCTATGTAATTTTTTTTGTCAGTGGAAAGTGTCATGATGCCATTTCTAACCTTAGGTCCCTAGGCGGGACCCGGAAAGAAATGTGTAAACGCCAGAAATCAAAGAAAAAAAATAATAATGATAAACTAACCCGAAATGCAGGATCTACGGAAAATATGATGATACTGTCGACCATATCATCTCAGGATGTTCGCATCTGGCAAATATGAACATACCCATAGACATAACAATGTAGGGAAATATGCCCAAGGGAATATATGCAAGAAGCACAAAATCAAAACGACTGAGAAATGGCATGAGCACCAACCAGACAGTAACCAAAATAACGATGTAACTATCCTCTGCGACATTCCAATTCAAAATGATAGGGAAATAAAAGCCAATCGACCTGATATTATCATAAAAGTCAAGAAATTCAGGAAGTGTATGCTTATTGACATAGCAGTACCATCTGAGAGAAACACCTCCCAAAAAATTATCGAGGAATTGTCCAAATACAAGGACCTGGAGATCGAGATTAACAGGATGTGTGGAATGAATCTGAGATTGTATCGATAGTAATCGGCGCTCTGTGAGAAAATGAATGGAAAATCTTACTGACAGTGTCCCAGGTAACATCACCGTAGAAGTTGTCCAGAAGAACACCCTACTAGGAACATCCCATATACTAAGAAAAGTCTTATCAATTAAATGACAATTCTCTTGCAGGACCTGAGGACCGTACTTTGGACCCGGTTCTACAGGATACAAAGCCGGAATCAGAACATACATAAATAATAATAATAATAATAATAATAATAACGACAACACAACTAAAAAATAAGTTGGTTAGTTGATTTTGTTTTTAGCGTCATATCAACCTCTATGGGTTATTTAATGCCGATATCTAAATATTTTGAAAGCAGTTGTATGCTTTCAGCTACAGATAAAATGTATTGCTGGTCATTTTGCTGGTCATTTTGGTGTATTGTTGGTAATTCTGCTATATGTTTGTATTATTGGTAATTTTTCTATATATACAATGTGATTTTATACTTTCATAGTATTTTTGTTTGGAGATTCGCTATTTGCCTCTAGCTGGAACACTAACAGGTACCCCCTCCTCGGGTCAGGGTAGGCATGGGCACAACAACAAGAGGGAGTTCCATGCTCCTCAAAACCTTCACTGTCTTAATCTGAGCCCTTGCTGCCGGATGTCGTATCTCGTCATACCCAGGAATATAAATATACTTGAAAATTACAAAAAAATTAACGCATTTTTCAAGCAAGCAGAAGTCTCTCAATATTTAACTAACGTTAGAATATTCAAGAAATCGTCAGACCAGATTTCAGAATTTCAAATTAAGAATTAGAAATTTTAAATTTCGATGTTATTATTAGCGTTTGTTCCGAGGAGAATATATATGAAATCTGATAAAAACTTTCTGAAGAATTTATTAAGTATTTGCTCATGTTGAGTGTTTCGACACGAATTTCTTAAGTCGGCCAGTCTGATGCGTCAATTGAACTTTAGTTTGTTAATTTAGACATGAGCATGTGACTTTAACAATCATCACAGTGCAATGGTTAACAAACGAGTGTAACAGATCGTTACGAATTGTTTCGGTTCGATACTCACTAGGATCAGAACAATGTGTTTTTTTTTTGCGCTAAACTGAGCCTGATCAATATCCATTTCTGCTGACATGAAAATGTCTCTCCATCACATATATTCTTTCGGACACGGATTGTGGCTCTCCATAGCTTGCTGTCCTTTTGACTTTTTATTGTCCCCTCTCTGCCATCCAGTCTTACAGACTCAACAGATAGGTTACCGAAAAATTCCCACTGACTTCATTATGTCTTCGGAGTGCTATAATCTCCAGACCCGCTTTTTTCATTATGTGGCTCAAAAGTTTTAACAGTCTTCTTTTGATCAATTCCGCTGATCAGGAGATTGGAGATTTTGAGAAGCGTGGAACAACTTCTTAATTGCTGTTGTTCCCAGGTTGACCTTAACTTGGGATGTTAACACCTGTTAGGCTTCCAGCTAAGGCAAATAGTAACCTCCCAAACAAAAACAAAACATTATGAAAGTATAAAAATACAATTTCATAGTAAAAATACCAGCAATATATTTTTATATTAAAAATGACCAACAATACATTTTATCTGTAGTCGAAGTTATACAACTGTCTTAAAAATATTTAGATTTCGTTATTAAAAACCCATAAAAGCTGATATGCCGCTAAACAAAACCAAAAAAAATAATATGAAAGAAGTCTTTCATGACATTAATCCATATAATATCCGACAATTACTTAAAGAAATCAAACTGTATTCCAAAATATAGCTTCAACAGAACTACAACATAAAACACATATATCACTGCATCTAGTAATCATGTAAACAAACATATATATGCACAAGAGCTGAGTATCATCTACTATGTATTATATAGTGAAAGCACAATAACATATATCATATTTGTATTACTACAAATTAAATTTCGTCATTAAATGTCCCATAAGAAGTTGATATACTGTCAGACAAAAAAATCAACAATTAGCAATCACCTCAGATCATGTCGTAATAGAATTTCCACTTTACTTTAGAGAAACCATGACCAATCTTGAGAGACAACTGAGGGGGAAGACCACGTCTTACTGTGAGTGACCGTGCCTGGAATGTGCACGTGTGAGAAAGAACCGTATGCCAGACAACTATATAAACATCCCCTATCCCGAGAGAAGAAAGTCTTACATTTACACTATGAATGTAGGCTCCACGTTCGGAAACAGTCCCTGGGTTACACACCCCCTAGCAGATAGTAATTGAAGAAATGCAGAGTTGAGTAAAATGTTATGTATGAGAGATCTATTCTTGTATTTACGTTGGTCGTGGAAACAGTCATATTACACAAGTATCAGGTACACTGTGAGGGTCAAACTCATTACTAATTATCTACAAATCTACCCTGAGGATCATTATACGACAATGAAGCGACGAATCTTGTTTCTGGAGTTGAAGTAGTTGGAAATAGAAAATAGATATTAAAAGTTTTAAAAACAAACTTAAATCAGACATTGAGAGAAATCCCGAAAGTTTATACTTGTAGCTTATCCTAAAATGCGGATTAAGCATTGAAATAGCTAAAAAAATTACCTGTATTCTTAGTTAATCAATATTATAATCATTATCAACCTAATAGCATTTACTTTGTTCACTACGAAATTATCTGAGTTGACATAACTTGATTTGAGAGAATACATAAGTCTTCTTACGAATTTTCGACAACAAGCTCTTATTGATCAGTCGACTATTGTACATATTAGCTATGTATTGTATATACGTTATGAAGTATTCAATTAACTATAGTCAGACAGACGTGGAGTACAGTCCAAAAGACTAATTCTAGTTCTTAATGGTCGGTTGAAGACAAAGATTAAAGAAATATATATATTGTTGATATCAATATTTTATATGTTCGTACGTATGTTATTGATATACTAATAATTTAAAGTTGTGCTTCTACTTCTATGTGCCATGTTCGTTCAGGACGTTGGCAATTATGGCTCTCCAAAAGGTTATGTCCGTTGTAGTAACATGTCATGTCCTTATTTTATAACATATTCCGATGAATGACTTTGGGATTTGCCTCGTTTTAATAATGACTTAGAATTCTTCTTCTTCTATTATTATTATTATTATTATTATTATTATTATTATTATTCTACTTCTTTTTCTTCTTCTTCTTCTTCTTCTTCTTCTTCTTATTATTATTATTATTATTATCATCATCATACTCCTACAAGGCGTTGCCGATTATGGTTCTCCACAATTTCATGTCCTTTGTAGAGTTTCGCAATTTTGTCTTTTTGCTATCTCTCCCTGTTCTGCAACCATTTACACAAGCTCATTTGGTAAGTTAATCGGTATATACCTCTGTCTCTCTTGCCTTCAATATGTCCTGTAAGTGTCAAATTTTCTAAGACCTCTTTCCTCATTATGTACGCTAGAAATTTAAAGTGTCTTTTTCAGAGGTAAAGTATAAGTGGCCTTTTTCCTTCCATTCGACTCTTGGTTCCGCATTGATTGATTTTTTACGGTTTATCAACTCTTCACGAGATATATAAAGCCGACAAATAATTCTTTCCTTTTGTGAGTGAATATTGCATTAACTATGATTTTTCCATATACAAGTGCTACTAGTTAACCCATAGCTAAGGGATGATGTCGATTCATACCTTTCCCAAGGGTATTTGTGCATAAGTGTCATGGTGGAGGATAGGTTTCGTATAAGAACAGGATGCCCTATGTGCTTCTATTTACTATATGTCTCTATATCCTACTAACACCCATTCAGAAATAACACTGTCTTTCCAAGTACTTCAGTAACGATAATATCTACTGTTAAGAATATATATATTTCTGCTCTTTTGCTTCATTTTTCTCTGCTTCATACTTTTATTTTAAATTTTGCAAAGCTGTTAGGGGATGTCTGTCGTTAAATTTTGCTTTTGGCAAGTAGATTATTTCTCAAAGTTTTCATATTAGGAATTGTTTTTGTTTTTTTATAGATTTGTGTCTAGTGAAGCTAATAAGGAACTCGACTGGAATTCAAACTCGGTTCTCCAATTGCTCTGTCAATTACGCAACCCGTACATCTCTCAGGTTCGGCAATCGCGTTTCATATTCAGGTTGAAACCAAGTTTGCAGACTGAACCTGCGCATTTTAAGACAAATGCATTCTACCTGAAGAGAATGACGTGAAAAACTCTGTGTATCACCCCATCAAAATGTGTGTGAAAGAGAGGAAATTGATTGATTAATTAATTTAATACGGTTTATCAACCATTTGAAAGTAACTTAAAGCCAGGAAAATATTTTTACATTGTCATAATTTTTTTTTTTGAGATGTTAATGATTTAGGGATAGAAGTCTTACTAATTAATCCATAGATGGAGGAGAAAAGGTGGAGTCATACGTTTCCCAAAGGTATTTACGCATATGTTAATTGCTCCGAGGAGCTGCATTCGCTGGTTCCCAGACTCCATGAATTCAAGCGCCCTACGAGGCTGGCATTCCGCGCTCACCCTTTCACTGTCGAAACTATTAAATCTAGCCGTCTCTTCTACTCCAATAGCTTCATATCTCGCACCTCTCGCCTCTGGAACTCCCTTCCCTACTCCAGTTTCCCTGAAAGCTATAATCTCCAACTATTCAAATGTAATGTCAATCAACATCTCCAGTTGCCTTGATCTATCCAGTATCCTTCCCCTCATCCTTTCCTCTATCACTCCTATCTGATCTTGCTCCAAAACTTCTGTAACACCTTGCGTACTAGTTGCTTCCCGCCTTGCTTGGGGTGAAACGCTTAAAAAAAGAAGTGAATATAACGAACCTAACTGGAATTGAAAATTGGTTATCAGATTAACATTACCGAGCCTTTACCCATTACACTACCCGAACATGCAAGCTTACAGCACCTGGTATTCCGAAACAGTCAGTCATCTAGGTGATGAACAGGCTCTGTGATCGTACGGTAACCAATGTTTCGACGGTATATGGCCGTAAACCCGACAAAGAGAAACAGGGAGAGCAGTGATGAGAAGTGGTCTTGTCTGCAGGAGAATACTTATCTTTGATAAGTTTTTGTTTTGCTATAGGGGCGCGACTGTAAATTACCGAGAAGTCTAGAACAATACATATATCTTGACCCTAACACTGAGTAGAAAAAAGCCACGTTTGTGTCCCAAATCCTTACATCGTGAAAAAGTATGTAATTTAAATAAAAATCAATAGACACTAAAAAGGCACTTCATAGCTGTTGGGGCGCACCCACCTTCTGAGAAGAATGGACTGATCTCTCTACGATATAGGTCAGTGCTACAGAGATCAGGGGAGTTAAAGAGATCATAGAGATCTACCAGATCAGGAGACCATTACATACCGTTGGACTGTAGACTTTTGCTATTGTTACTTACTAACCTGCGTTCGTTATTACTAACCACTCTGTTGTTAAATACCTCTTCCAAATATACCAGTTTTCCCTACATATGTGTTTGTTCCTTATTTCAACACATGCACGCGGGTACAGTCCCAACATCTCAACAATAGCCGAAAACCGTAAAATTCTAATTGCGATCGATGACGCACAAGGCAATTTAATCTGTAACATGTCTGAAATATTTATCGAAAAACGCTTATTGTAAGAATAATAAGAAGTATTCCCTTTTGAATAAATTAATAAATAAAAAAATAGGTTATCAGAAACTTCACGAACAAGGATCAACTAGTAGATTTCATAAGTGACTTCAATCGTATTAGACAGCTTATGGGTTGTTTGCTGGTGGTCCTCATGTGTGAGTTCCTAAATTGTTTATCTTCTTGGGTATAACGATAAACTACATCCGACAGCAAGGCCTCTAGTCACGATGTTTTGAGGAGCGCAGAACCACCACTTAATTATTGTTGTTCCCAGGTCCACTCTGACCTGGAGTGGTAGCACCTGTTAGGGTCCCAGCTATGGGCAAATAGTTAACTAAAGTTAAACTGAGGTCAGAACACTATGAAAGTTTATAAAATTTTATCGTAAAAATACCAGAAGTATATTTTCATAGTAAAAAAAAAAATTACCAGCAATACATTTTTGGTACAAAAAACAAAAACAAAAAATAAACAAAAACAAAAAAAAAAAGACAAAAAAAGACAGCTGTACATTTGTCAGAAAAATTGCTACTTACCCCAAGAAAATTAAATTTTGGCGTTAAATGAGCCATAAAGACTTTATATGCCGCTAAACAAACAAACGAACTAAATAGTTTCAAGATTTTAATTTTTTATGATGATTAGTCGCTGCGAAAGCTTATCATCTTGAACTTTCGCTTGAACCGACATCTTGAAGCCAATCAGAAAACAATCAACATAAATCATGATCGGCAAAAGGCTAAGCAAACATTTCGAATGTTTCGGTGCGAAAATGGCTTCATTTTTATTTTTTCTGCTATCGCAAGGATCGCAGAGTTGTTTCAAAACGACGTTATAAAATAATTGAGCACACGAACAAATCCTAGTCTATTTGTTTTATTATGCAGTAGGCTGGGCATCAATGAGCATTTACTGTGCGTGTATTTCTGTTCAACCATTGTAACAGCATGAGCAGTCCGAGAACTTTGGTGGACTGAACCAAAGAGCATAACTAACATAATTTTTTAAAATATTTATTAAGTATAGTTCAGTACAATAGAAGGCAAGATACATAGGTTAGTAGTGCACCATTAAGCTCGCAATGACTTTGTCTCTGACAAAAAACGACCACTAACAGAACTCTCCTCCTATATGTCAGTCAATGCTAGACAATCTCATCACAGATGAAGAAGACATTAGGATTAGCACAAATGTATTATAAAAAAATGTATCATTAATGAAAACTTAAAATAAAAGATTTCTCCAAAATCTCACACGAAACAATATTTGTTTTAATCATTTCACTCCAATCAAGGCAATAAAGCCAATAAGACGCAAAGGATAACTGGATGTTAGAGAATATGAGAAAAAATAAAACATTATTAAAGAGAGAGAACAATAAAAGAACAGGAATTAAGAAGATAGAAAATAATCATTGACATTGCATTTAAATGGAAATTCGAATGGAAAGCAAAAGACCGGAAGGGAGTCCCACAAGCGAGAAGTGCGAGAGAAGAAACTGTTATCATAGAACTTACGGTTACATCTAGTCATTTCAACTTTCAAACAATTACCGCTAATCTAGTACTACGCTTAAATTCTTAAAGGATTGGTACCAAATTTGAAAACTCCACAGAACAATTACCATGGAAATATTTATAGAAAAGACACATGGAAGTTACGTTACGGCGGTGAGAAAGTGACTGAAGCCGAGATGTTAGGTCAGGACTGATAACATTGCAGATTCTTCTTTTTGTTTTATTAAGATTGTCTAAATACATAGCAGAAACACTAGATACATGGACGAATGATAAACATATAAATGTGTAGGACAGATTCCGCCGAGAATAAATATCTAGTACGATACAGTAAGCCAACTTTCCTAGCAACAGACCTAGCAATTGATTCAATATAATCTATCCACTTCCTGTCAGCGGAAGTACTTCCGTTAATATTTCTCATGTTACAAACAGTTCCAGTTTTAAAGACAAATGCTAATGTAGTTAAACGGTAAAATATACGATCGTCAATATTTGATAATGAATTGACCCATAAAAGATATTTTATATTTTTGCATTTCGCAAAATACCTCGATGAAAAATCGATGAACAGGAGGGAGTCGTCAGCGATGTGATATTCCTGGGTTCCTCGAGAATTTCGGGTTTGTCAACATCGTATTCTCTCCACCAAACGACCCAGTCAGGGCTGGTCGGGACCTGATTATGTAACATGCTTTTACAAACCTCGCTTCCATTTCGATTTTGGTATATTTGACCGTTAGGTGGTACCGTATTTTTATACATTTGGTTGCCTTACCCACCAACTAATGACGTCTGAGTTCTGCTCGGACGCTATCATTATATTAGTCCTCTATGCCCGACTTTGGCGCCAATTTTATATTACCAGAACAACAATGCACGGGCTGTGGTAAGTTTGCTTTTTTTCTTTCTGGTTCAAGAAAGGGAATTTATCTACTCTGTTCTTTTTAGTTTTCTTGGTAAACCCTTTCTGCACTTATACCACACACACACACACACACACACACACACACACACACACACACACACACACACACACACACACACACACACATACTAATGGCTTCGGACAAACGGCTGGTTCGTATGAATAACTATTTACAAATTATTCATCCGCCAATCACCAGTTAGCACAAACGAAACGATTACTTCTCTTACTACTGTTAATTTAACAAAACTTAAGTTTAATGTAATTTTCACCCGAAACAACTATCACTATGTTTAATTATATTGTTATGAATAATCAAGAGTGGTCTCCCCTTGTTTTGTTACTCTCCTCTTTGAGAGAGCTATTTCTGTTTATTGGGACTATAAAATGACACTCTAGGCGAACCTTGTATTCTCAGTTGAATTAAAGCTTTCTTAAAGTCTACACCTGCGTACTTTTTTCATTATATATATATTGGTATCTAAGCTTTGAGCATTTCTTTAAAAAAAATAACAAAACCCATGAATTTAAAAAAAAATTAATATATTAATTTCCTGCAAGATGGATCTTTTGACATACTACTAAGGAGTCGTCAGTATAAATAGTTTTCGATAAGCAAAAGCAGGATTAATTTTTAAGAAACTGAATTATCCTTTTTTTTAATCAAATATCTACTCAGACAGTTTAGACTGAGTGAGAATAGGCAATAAAATCATAAAAAACAAATACAATGGGGACAAAATTCACAAAAAGCAATTTTCCCGACAATTAGTAACGTACGTCTGCTTATTCTACCCACATACCAAATTTAAACGCATTTCCAGTTATATTTTCATCTACTTCCGGTTAATCTATATACATTAGGTCATTCACTGTCCGCTTTTTTCCCCACAAGGTACTAATTTTATCACAACTGATGACGCCAGTAGCGCTTTCTCTTCTTTTGTGAAAAAACATTTTTTGTTGGCCCGGAATAAACATAATTAGTAATTCGTCTTATTTCATGTGAAGAAGTCGAGCTTAAGGAGCATCATTTTGGAGAAATTAATAACTAAATTAGATTACGTTGTCGCATGTTATCAGCAAATTGTGAATCATTAATACTACTACTACTACTACTACTACTACTAATAATAATAATAATAATAATAATAAAACAATTAAATATCTTGTGACGTATCAGGAAAGAGAGTCGACCTTAAAAAATAGACATCTTTCACGTGTAGTTTTTGCATAACTCTTTACAATTCGGGGTTTTTAAACCAGTTTGTAATTCCCTCCAGAAAATTTAGGGTTTCTTAAAATCTTTTACTTTTTGTTTTTATTTACAGAATTTTGTTTATTGAATTACAATACCATGGCATTCTATTGAACTGTTTATTCATTGAAGTATGTTTGAATTTATTTATTTAATAATTAATTATGAATTAAAACAAATTAATGTACATGTATTTAAGTTTAAAAATCCATCAACATTTTCTATTGCTATCAATTTTTTAAAACTCCTCTATAAAATAATCCAGGTAAATATATATATAGTAATATGGAAAAAATGAAGGTTTTCAGTAATATATGCATATTATTTGGAATGCACCTTTTGAGTCGAACAATCTTGGAAAGGTGGGGATGACATTCTGATCTATGGTGAAAAGGGTGCATTAGGCAAAGAAGTTTTGAACCACTGCCACATTATTTAAAAATAGAGGTTCAAATGTTTCTTATTTTTACTTATTCTCTAAAGGAATGTCTCTATTGCATTCTATCTGAATAGTTTATTAGGTATTTATTGGCAATATAGACAACCAAAAAGCGTGCGTGCACATATGATGGCTGGCCACTCATATCCGACGATGTGCGTATTCTAGGGCGGCTAGCTAATCCCCAATGCAGACCCCCGCCCAGGTTTGTTCAGACCCCACCTGTGATTTATACTGCAACTAAGATGAGCAGACCTTACAGTTTCAAGGAGAGAGGGAATGAAGAATTGGCTAGCACGCTTAAACACTCGATCACGATGACTTGTGATTTCGTGCTAGAATAGCCATCGACGGCTACCAAAGGTTCCATCTAGCTTATTTCACTCACAAGGCTTGAGTCAACCGTAGTATGGTTTTCAGATATTTTCTAATAAACATCAGACAGTCTCGAAAAATCAACCCTGGTTAGATTCGAACCTGGGTATCATGGCTAGAAAGCGAACGTTGTAACTACTCGTCCACGTGCGTATGTGTGTGTGTGGGTTTATTCTGCGTAAATATATGTATACACAGGGTCTTTCAAAAGTACATTTAAAAACTTTGGGGGCGGGTTCCTTACACCCAAACAAGGTCAAATGTCCGTATAAACATATTTCCAAAGGGCCACCGTTATACCTCAATACACCAACTCATAACAAATGTTCAAAATGTCCTCCGCTTGCTACTACATGCACATGCAGCCGTCGGATCATTGAGTGGCAGACCCTTTCAAATAATCACATGACACGTTGATGAAGCGTCTCTGCATTATTATAAATATCTGCTGCATAGGTCGATCCACAGATAAAAAAAACAAACAAAAAAAAAAACAAAGGATTGAGGTCGGTGGAATGTGCGTCATGGACCCGGTCCTCCCCTACATATTCATCTTTCATGGTAGATGTCAGTCAGTACATCGCGAACAATGTGACTAAAATGTACTGAAGCCTCATCATACGTCTTCGTATTAGCATGGACACATCCTCTAGCAGGTATGGGAGTGCCTTCAAAATAACGTTCATGTAGAAAGCTCCCGTAAGACATATTGGGAGAAAATATAAACCTATCAGACAGTCACCTACAATTCCAGCATGCACATTAATCGTAAACTGACGCGGGTGTCTAGCCTGTATTGTACCATGACGATTCCAATCCGCTGGTTGTTTAAATTTTTATTCCATCTCTTCAAAATGTTGCTTCATCCATAAACAAGACTGAGGAGACAAACAATGGATCAGTAGTTTTTGCAATAAACCATCGGTAAAGGTTCTCTCGTGGTGAGTTACTCTGGACGAAAGATTCTGTACTCGTTGAAAATGATACGGATACAGAAGCTGCTCTTGAAGTACCCCCATGCGATTCTATGAGAGGTACGACATGCTAGGGCCACTTGATGTGTGCTGAGACCTTGATCATTTCCGAAAACCTGTGGAATGCGTTCTTCGTGATCAAACGTAGGAGCGGATATTGGTCTTCCTCGATCCATAGTTTGTGGTGCCACAGATTCTGTCTCAATAACGCGACGATAAACAGCAGCAAAGTTTGGATGACTCAGGTCTGGAAACGCCATCTGATGAAGCCATGCAACCTCGTATCCATTACCACTGGCTTGGTTGTATGCAAAAATCATATCTACATGCTCATGATACTAATATTATGCTATTGTTAAACGGAACACTTCTCCGTTAACTCTCTGCCACGCTCATTAAACATTGTACACGAATAACAAATGTAACCTAGTCTCCATGGCAATACAGCGCCATGTACCATAAACTTTCTTTAGACTTAATAACTTAAAAGAGAACGATTTGTGGAAAAATGTTTATATGGACTTTTGTCCTTGACTTGGTGTGAGAACCCCCCCTCAAAGTTTGCAGTAATATTTTGATACATCCTATATATATATATATATATATATATATATATATATATATATATATATATATGTATGTATGTATATATATGTGTGTATATGTGTGTACGTGTATATATATATATATATATGTGTGTGTGTGTGTGTGTGTGTGTGTGTATTTGTGTGTGTGTATTTGTGTGTGTGTGCGTGTCTGTGTGTGAGAGTGTGCAGTTGCTGTAATGTTTAGCAGCTTGGAATGAGGAATTGGCTAGCCATGTTTGAATCTCGGTCAAGTCCGTTACATTCACTTTAGCACAAATACAATTGGCAAAAGTATGAATCCATCTGTACTCCCTACAGCTATGGAATACTGGCACTCTAGCCTTGGTTAGCAACCAGCCTAGAAGAAGGACAAATCAGAATTCAAATTTCACATGCCTCAAGCAGAACAAATAGATACAGTTACTATGCCTGCAAAATATGCAGAATACTGTTGGTACCGACGAGCATTGCGTCCATGGAAAGCACCATATATATATATATATATATATATATATATATATATATATATATATATATATATTAGAAAATACTACAACAAAAGTGGTAAAGGTTTTCCTCTAACGTGGTTGGTTCATTCGGATTACGGATTAAACAGATGTTTACGTTGATGTGACTGCACATGCGCAAGAAGGAGAAAGGGACGTTGAACAATTTAGATTTTTCTCTTACGTCCACATGGGTAATCACATCAGCGTAAACTTCATTTGAGTTCGATGAAGTCTGAAACGAAGAAACACTTCACACGATGTGTTTGTTTCCACATTCACATAGTTTTCTCCTCAAACTCTTCTTGGTATATAATGATGTATAAGCGTAACATTTTCTGCAAAAAGGACAATATCAATAAAAACAAGTCAAAAGCCTTTGCTTTAAGAAAATCCATCAGCGGACGAAATGCTTCGACTGATATAAGTTTTCCTTTTGTCTATATTAAAGAATGTATATCTCTTTTACCCCAATATATATATATATATATATATATATATATATATATATATATATATATATATATATATATATATATATATGTATATATATACGTGTGTGAGCGTGTGTGTTGATGTGTTTATGCTGATGTGTGTGTGTTTTTTATTAGCAAACACGATATTTTCGTGGGTACACGCGTTTGAAAAGAGATGTGTCTCTTTACAAACAGTGAATTTCACATCTAGGTCATTGAAAGTCTTTTTAAAGGAGATGCACGACTCGGCAGGAATCGACCCTGCATACCTGTCAGGAGGCATAGGGTATTATTGCAAGACAAATATATTATTCGGAAAAGGATTTATAAATATATCTTTACAATATCGCTGCATATGTGCACACACATTCATTTGCATTTACGTATCGATCAATCGTTCATCTCTGTATTGATTAATGCATCTTCCATAAAACGTACGCTTACATTAATACAGGAACAATGTCACATGCAAAATACCTCCGAGTAGGCGTACAAGCACTAATAAATTCCCTTTCAGTCGCCGCTCATGTATATATGTATGTATGCATTTTCTTTCTTTCTTTCTTTCTTTCTTTCTTTCTTTCTTTCTTTCTTTCTTTTTAATAAATCCAAGTGTCAATCAATACGTCCTAATCTCAGTGACGAAAGAAAGATTTCACAGAATAATATTTATTTTCAATATAAGATTCTTAACTGTCAAACACTTAATTCAGTTTTGAATATTTATCACATAGAACTATATACAGTGGGAATTTCAGATCAAAATTCTGCTAAAACATTATATGAAACAACAGATTTATTGAGGCAATCTATCTATCTATCTATCTATCTATCTATCTATCTATCTATCTATCTATCTATCTATCTATCTCACACTGCTCCAATGTATCAGTCTCTTTCTTTCTTTCTTTCTTTCTTTCTTTCTCATCTCTTTCTGTCTGTATAAAAATCTCATTGTGATAATTTGTTTCTTTTTCTTTCTTTCTTTTTATTATCTATCTCATTCTGTTTCAGTCTAACTCTATTTCTTTTTTCTCATTTAGATTATTTCTCCCTTGCGTCTATCTATCTATCTATCTATCTATCTATCTATCTATCTATCTATCTATCTATCTCATTTTATCCTGAAGTATTTAATTTTTCTTTTTCTTTCTTTCTTTCTTTCTTTCTTTCTTTCTTTCTTTCTTTCTTTCTTTCTTTCTTTCTATCTATCTATCTATCTATTACATATGTGAATATTTGAGCTATCAATTTAGAAACCAGTTATTTTTATATTGTTGGACATTTACAAAAATACTAATTACTTTATTTCTATTCGAAAAATAGTATCCGACCAAAGTCTCTTTTTGTCGACGAAAGTCTGTAATGTATAAATGAAATGAAAACGAAAACAGAAGCAATAAAAAATTTTTTTTAAAAATAATGAATTTTCTTCTATAATAAGCTATAGCAAAAATAACCAATCATCAGCAGTAATGTTACTTCTTTATTTACGATCTCCTCAAACCGTCTTTGGTTCATCATGGTGTAATCGAAATTAACCTAAGGCCACTGAGGGCTTAGAGAAGAGAAGAGAGACGACAAAGCAACGAAGAGAAAATTAGGAAAATTACGATATAAAACATTAACGTTACAACTTCGGAACTTATTCGTAACAATTCATAGATAATAATAGATAAAAATTACATAGAGTTAAGGATAAATGGCAAATAACAGAAACTGTTTAAAATAATTTCCAAAACAGTCTAAAACTAAAATGTTTCATCGAAAACAAGAAAAATATCTTGTTCCCAAAATAAAGTAAAGCTTTATGGAACAAATATAATTTATAGAACAATACAAGCCAAAATACGATTTAAAAATATTTATTGTCAATTTTCCTTCAGAATTTCTAAGATGAGGCGTCATTATTTATATTATTTACAGTCTAACTGATATAATAATCTTTATTATTATTATTATTATTATTATTATTACAAAGTAGCTGCCTCCGGTGTTTTCAGATGTTTGTCGACCCGAATAACGCTTCCTCTAGGCTGTTTTTTATCGCGGGGCAATCCTGAACATAGAACAGTGACTCTTAAACAGCAAGATACTAGCAGAAGCAACGGCAGACAATAAAAAAACCCAAAAAAACATCGGTTTTTAAAGCTTCTAGTTCTGTGTTTAAGATTGTCCCATGAGACAATAGCCTAGAAAATCAAAGCGTTGGTTGGTTGGCGAATTTGTATTAAATCCAGCCATGATAGTATGGATTCCGACTTAGTGGAAACAAGGCGAGCAATAACTGAGCAGTACTAAAAAGAGAGAAAAACCTGCCATCCCTCGACATGGAAAACAGAACGAGAATATACTACAACCCGGTTAGATATTGGTAGCTGATCTCTCCAGGTCTAACATCTCGGTGGGGGAAAAGCTGTCTAATTACATTCAGTCCCTCGAAAACATCTCTCCCGATCGAGCTTTGAACTATCACCAATCACAATGAATCCCTCAGGAAGGACCCGTGCCTTGGTTACCTATTGGGCCCTTAAGCTCAACCAGTCCTCAAGCGGAGCTAGTACATATGATCCATCGCTGAAGATGCTGGAAAAATGGTCGGCTCTCTGCACTACTTCAATAGGTAACTGATTCGTGGTATTCTTCACTTTTACCTAAAATGAAGTACTGTTGCCATATATGGGTAGGAGCTGCACAGTCTTCACTTTTTAGTTTCGATAGAGTCCAGGACCGTCTCCACGTCCTTGTGGGTGACAGATTATTTTAGACACTTATAACTCCTTTCTCGCTGCTCTAACACTGTTTCCATGGAAAGATCTCAGACAAACTACATTTCTTATTTCTACTAGTTCCAACCTTCACGGTTAAGACCCGCCATGCTACGCACTTTGTAGCGAACCGCGCTCATGGTCTTCGTGTTCCATTGGTGAGATGGGTCTTCCACTCGAGGAGCTTCTTGCAAGATGTTTTCCTGATCATTACAATCTTAACTCTCTAACTCGAGTGGCTTGTGTATCTTGTACAGGGTGAACATCACTGTAAAAAAAAAAAAAAAAAAGCTCGAAATTCTCCGAAGCTTAGTTGGATCGACAGATCCTGAAAAAAAGCTAGAGGGCACACGGACCGAAACGCTGAGATAATAAAAACAAAGATGGAGATATTACTCCAGATATAAATAATTCAAAGACAATCTCATGAATATCGTATAAATGTCTAAAGGAAAAATAACTCTGAATTAAAATCATTGATATATTACAAGGAAAAACATAGCAATGTCTTTGTGGTACACACGATCGAATTTACGCAGGGGACATCATTAGTTCACGGGATTGAGATAACATAGATTTAACTATGAAATGTGTCTCGCTTAGGGAGCTAGTTTGTTTGATTCTCACCAGAAAGTTGAGTTCGATCTTCATCGAGTACCCCATACTTGTTGCCAAGTATCGGAAGACAACATTTCATTATATTTGTTGTATTAAAAGTTCTGTTAATGTTACTAATAATATCATTAATAATATAGGTTAGATTTTGGTTCAGAATAGTCCATATCTTCGTCTGTTATTTATCATTCAAATATGCTTGAAAGTTGCCTTCAGAACCCCCCCCCCTTGTTTACGCACCCCGCCCATATTATTCTTAGCCTCCTTCTATAGAACCCCATTTCCGTTGCCTATCGTCTTCTGTTGATCTGGGTATTAAGCACTTGGAAGAGTAGACTTTAAAAAATATGGATAGTCGGGAAAATATTCTAACCAATTCATGATTTTGCAGATTCAAATGCAGTCTACCTTAAAGAATGATATGCTTTGTGCTACCTTGGTTAAAAATCTAAATTTGCTATGTTATTTTATCTAATCTTTATCTTATATATTTATATGAAAGTAAATTGTGCAACATGGAAGCAAAAACTATGAGAAAGTTTGGACCGTTTCCAAAGTCCGATGGAAAAAAGATTAGAAAAGCAATAAATCTGAAGAAGAATTGAGGCAGTTCTAATGAAGGTTCTGCTGAAAATTGACGAGAGAAGTGGGAGGCATGCTGGAAATATTTGGATCCTGACTATAATCACAAGATACATCAAATGTGAAAATTCGACAGGAGAAAATTTGAAATTTAACGAACGGATAATCGTATCCAATCTTCTTATTCCTCTTCTACTTCTTCGTCTTGATCTTCTGCTCCTCCGCCTATTTCTTCTTCTCGTCCTCCTCTTTTTTTCTCGACTCCTCCTCCTTCTTCTTTATCACCTCCTCCTTTTTCTCAACCACCTTCTCTTCCTCGTCCTCGCCCTCCTCCTCCTCCACATTATTCTTATTATTATTACTATTCACCTCCTCCTCCTCCTCCTCCTTCCTCTTCTTAATACATACTCGTCCGGTATTTGGCCAGTTGCCTCCCCCTGGCTCTTCTGCCTTCGATATATCCTGTGAATGTTAAATCTTCCACACCTTTCTTCCTCATTATCAGTACAAAAATAATATCACTCTCTCTTATTCTGAATATAAGTCTCCTATTTTTATCAATTGCCTTTAGAACTCCCTCCGTTTTTTACACCCGGCTCATGTTATTCTATAGAACCCCATTTCCGTTGCCTATCGTCTTCTTTTCAGCTATGAGGAAATTGTCCCACTTTCACAGTAATATAGAAGGATTGATATTAAATAAGAGTTCATTACGCTTTTCTATATTTTCCTAACACCATCTTCCTGTTTCTTAGAAATCAGTTTAGCATTTAGAATGCTTCTATTGGTATTCCAATATGCCATCGGATTTCGATGTCGCATTTTCCATCCTCTGTTAAAACACTTCCCAGATAATTAAACTTCTGGACTTGTTTGAATTTGACCAACTCCAATTCGTAGTCTGCATCTGGGGGTTTTCTCTTGCTGACAACTGTACATTCCGCCTTCTTAGACTTGAGGTTTAGTCCTTTCTTCGCGCTTTCTTTTACTGCGTTCTCTAGGAGGTCCACTTATTTTTCTCCTGTGTCTGCCATCAACACAGTGTCGTCTGCGTATCTTATATTGCTAAAATTGCGCCAATCGATAATAAATCCTGACAGGGTCTCCAACTCCCTTAGGGTAGTCTCATTATGTAGTTAAAAAAAAGTTAAGTACATGTGGAAGGTGTGATAATCACTTACAAGGCTTGTGACTAAAAGGAGATCACTCGGTTAACATTATCCATTGACTGCTTCTGTTGACTACACTCTTTGTATCTCTCTTTTCCACCTTAACCTTGTTTTCAAAGATATATTATTTTTCAAATATGTAATTAGCTCTAGAGATTCTCACAAGAAAACTGTAGCTGGATGAGAAAATAGAAGACATTGACTGGGAAGAGTAGGAATTGTAGATTATGCGAATTTCTGAAAATTTTTAAGCTCTAACCACTTCCAAAAAATTATGCGTTAATCTTTGATTCTAATTGGCAAGAGTTTTGGTTTATATTGTGAGGTGTTAGTTTTCAGGATCTTTGTTAGCAAAAAGCGTAAACTTTCCAAGTGTTGAACTCCTGACCATCATAAACTTCCCGTTCCTGAAGAAGAAAAATCGAAAAGAAAGCCATGAATGTGTAATGCAACTCAACCGTGAAGAAATGTTTTTCCAGCCTAAGAAATTTCAAGAACTAATATATATCAAAAAGAGTTGATAAGATGCAAAAAAATAAATTGTGGTTAATTGTTGTAATTGTGGTTAATTATGCAAAGTATAGTCAATGGACGTGCAAATAGTTGACATTTGAAACGGTTAGAATTCATGTCGGAGCCTACTTCTTTATCTCAGATCCATGGTACATATTTGACATTCATAGAATATAAAACGATCTGGGTATTAAGATGATAAAAAGCAGTGAAAAATAAACAAGTCAAACATTTAATAATGAATATAAATTAGCAATATACAGGAAAAATGCGAGTTCGACGGACATAAAATACTCGTGGAAATTCCCCTATTGCACCGTTAAATATTTGAACTTAACAAATTTTTATAAAATTTTGCAATAGTAATCATAAGTACATTACCAACCTTTATCAATTCCAATTTTAAAGAATCTAACGTATACTTAACTACCACGACCGGTGTTGACGTAAAAACTTCACCTAAATCAACACGAGGACAACCTCCAAACATTAATAATATTTGCTGCTATTACTACTACTACTACTGCTACTACTACATAACTACACACACATATTATCATCCAAATCCCACATAGACAAACTAGAATTATGATAAACTTACACACATAAATTATATACACGAACACTTCTTGACTAGTCAAATGCACGTGAAGTCTGTGTAATGACAGAAGTATGTAGGTTTAGGCTTTAAAAACTTTTTATTCAACTTAGAAAACAAGATTCGCGTATAGTGTCCTTTTTAGTCCCAGTAAACAGAAATAGCGCTCTCAAAGAGGAGAATAACAAAACAAGGGGAGACCACTCTTGATTATCCATGACAGTCTGCTCAACCAGTGAAAATCGAACAACACAAAAATAAAAATACCATAATTTCTCCCATATCTAATTCTCTGATGAAGCTTTAATAAACGTGAAATATATTTCCTCGGATACCGACCCATATTTGATCTGTATTTGATCCCAATTCAATCCTAAATATGAATGGAACTTATTATTTAATGAAATAAGTGGTTACAAACGAAAAAAAATGCAAAAGGTCTTCCCTTTTACTGAAGCAGACATTATACTCACGAGAGCTTTATCGCATACTCTATCTTCCCTTTCTTTCTTTCTTTATTTCTTTCTTTCTTATTATATATCTTTTTCTCGTTTAAAACCAAACAGTATCTCTGATATATCTTTTTCTTCCGTCTTTCCTTGTAATCAAATCGGAAAGGTCCATTATTTATTACTGGTAATGACAGGACGTAACATACCTACTAACTGACTTGTTAACGAACGAAGGAACAAACAGGATTATAATATGATGATTCCTCCAAGATATTCTGAAAATTTAAGACAATTCTCCTGTAATCTCTAATTACAAATATATTACGGTGAAAGGTCCCCAAATAGCAAATTAACTTCAGAATAAAGGAACTGAACAGACCTCATTAAGTTCAACTAATTGCTCAAGATGAATTTTCTGAAAAAAAGGCCTAACGACCTAATTGAACATATTAGTAATGCTATCAATTAAGTACGAAATGAAATATTGATGGATAAACTGTTAATGATCTGGCGTATTTCAGGACGATAGTATTAAATAAAAGGCAATGGAATGAAAGACGAATTTGTCTTTCCATTTCATTTTTCGGTAAATAAATTTAATTATTAACAGATCAACTTGGAGAAAGAAAACAAGAATTTTATTTAAAAATAAACTCAACTAAATAACGTGATTTTCATCATAAAACTTTGACATTATTTCTATCAATGCAATTTTATCAATATTGTTTTAATCTTTTCGCCAAAAGTAAGGAAATAAAGTCACTAAGATGGAAGGGGTTACTGAGTGTGAAAGAGTATGAGAAAAAAAGCATTATTAAGGAGAGAGAACAATAAAAGAAAAGGCATTATGAAGACAGAAAAAATGATTGACACTGTGTTTAAATATTTGAAAGCAATAAGCTGGAATAAAATTCCACAAGTGAGAAGTGCGTTAAAAAGAAACTGTTAGCATAGCAAATACGGTTACAAGTAGCAATTTAATCTGTAAAATGATGAGACCTAGCTACCAATCTAGTACCTCGCTTAAATTTGCAAAGTTGCGGTACCAAAGAGGAAAACTCAACAGAACAATTATCATGGAAATATTTATAGAAAATGTATTTAAGATTCGCATCTTTAGTTCAAGGATAGAGTATTTGTTAAATTCCACTCTAATCGACGGTAACACGTGCATCTGCAGACGCTTGGGGACCAAATAAACATTATGAAAATCAAATAGTTGGTATGAGTACTGTTGTGTCGGAAACCTACCACCCCTCTTGAAGATGAACTTGTCTGCGTCTGTGAACAAAGACTTTAAATAGTGGGCATGTGAGTTGACATGGGGGAAGACAGATAGACCTGCGAGTCTATCTGAGTCGTGATACAGTCTCTGACTGTAAGCGACTTCTGTCAAACTCTCTGCGTTCGCAGAGAGGAACCCAGACGAAGCTTTGCCGAAGGGCAAGGTTTCGTCCGGGGAGGTAGACAGGGCCTGAACCCGTCTAGGCGAGTTCAAAGGCTATATTTTTAGCCGAGCCTACGGGCTCGGATATAACCACATTAAACCGGCCTTGTGCTACATTCAATCCTCGTGGGTGGATCGATAAATACTAAGACAGATTGACAGAGAGGGTAAGACCTCCGAGTCTAGCTGAGTCGTGATACAGTCTTTGACTGTAAGCGACGTCTGTCGAACTCTCTGCGTTAGCAGAGAGGAACCCGGACGAAGCTATGCCGAAGGGCAAGGTTTCGTCCGGGGAGGTAGACAGGGCCTGAACCTATCTAGGCGGGTTCAAAGGCTATATTTTTGGCCGAGTCTACGGGCTCGGAGATACCCACAATAAACCGGCCTTGTGCCATATTCAATTCTCGTTGTTGGATCGATAAAGACAGATAGCCCGAGAAGTTCTTAGCTGAGCTAGTTATTGACTACTCAGGCGATTTCTGTCCCTTTTTACCAACGTATTAAAACCCTTTTTATTGTTACGTGTTATTTGGCGTTTGTCTCTACTAACCCCAAATCAACATCATAACAAGTACAGTTAGACAAGATGTCTGACAAACCACTTCCCAGAAAGCTCGGCTGAAACCCCGCTCAAGCTCTTGCTTATCACCGGTAAAAATAAAAGTCAAGTTTGTTAAGGTCCCTGTGTCTGTTGTAGATTCTGCGCGAATAAATAGGAGACATTACTTTCAGGGTGTTTTTCCTCGTTTTATATTAACAATGAGTTAGAATTCTTATGTTAAATGCCTACATATACTGATAGCAGACACGGAAAAGAAATTACAAAATCTCCTACAGAAGGTAGCGACGGAGAGTATGAAGAAGGGACTAACTATAAACTACAAGAAGACAGATGCTTATGAGTAAAAGGATGAGCCCGAAATGCGATGTCCAGGTCGGGAAGACTAGAATCAAGCAGACGCGGAAGTGTCTTGATAGAGGACGGTAAGTGCGACACTGAGATCCGTAAACGTATTGGGATGGCCAAGGACGCATTCCAAAATCTGGGCAGAGTATTGCGAGGCAGGAAGATTTCTTTGGTAACAAAGAAAAGAACTATCGAGCTTTTACGTAACATCTGTCCTTCTTTGCAGCAGCGACTGGTGGACGATTTACTCAAAGATGAAGAAGAGACTCGAGGCGACGGAGATGTGGTTCTACAGAAAGATTGCTAAGGATATCATGGATCGAGCGTGTGAGCAATGATGAGGTCTTAGAGAGGTTGCAAAAAAGAAGGAGACTTGTATTTAACATCAGGAAGAGGCAACTGAAGTTTTTGGGACACATAATGAGGAAGGAGGGCTTGGAGAATCTGATACTCACGGGAAAAATAGAGGGAGAGAGAGAGAGAGAGATAAGGGTAAACAACGCATGACATAACTGGCGGGCTTAAGCAAGTGGATGATAGAACGTGGTCTGGGGGAGGTGACAGAGGGAAGGCATTTATTGAGAGCTGCAAGGGATAGCGGAAGGTGGAGAGCCATAATCGCCAATGTCCTGAAAGGACACGGCACATAAAAAGAAAGAAAAGAATAATAAAATATTTTTTTTTAGAGAGCTAGTCGCGCATTAACCGGGAGCAGTGCTTTCAGAGCTTGTCGGACTCTCTGCCTTCGGACGGAGAGGAACTCGGACGAGGTTGTACCTACGGGCAGAGTATCGTCTGGGGAAAAGTAGACAGCTGTATACAGGGGAATTTTTACCCGAGTGTACACGCTCGGAACTCCCCACATTAAAAGCCGGCCTTGTGCCACATCTCGCCTTGTGGTGAGGCCTCGAGTAAATACCGAGTAATAATAAACCAAGTACTGAATTTAAAAACAACAAAAAATCGAACTTAAGAACAGACTACTGTACATGAGTAAAAAAAAAAAAAATCAACTTCGATTTGCACGAAACTTCGAGAAGCACAAACCTTATAAACCCCTGGGAAAACACGCGCAACCCTAAGACGCCATTGTTTGACCGAAGGCAGTGGATTTTTCCCGTTCTTGTCAATTCGACCAGCACGTTCAATTTGCGTGCAGAGGACGGAACCTGCTTGCGAAATTACTATATTCCGGTCGATAACCATTTTCATCTCACCCTGTGTTTCTTTTCTGCCTTCTTTTTACTTTACTTTACATTGGTGATACGTTCTATTGATTTTTTTTGGTGACGGGAGGGGGTAGCTGAAGGCACAGCATACTCCCCAAAATAGCCGCGTAGCTACGAAGAAATAATCACTGATTGAAAACCGAGTAATGTCGAGAACTTACTGTACATGCTCATCACAAAAGGAAGACCTTAAGTTACGAGAAAGAAGTCGACAGAAACTACAAGAACATTTCAGCTTCCTACAGAAGTTATGAGATTAAAAAGTATTTAGCTAGTGAACAATGGTAAAATATTATTTGTAATTTAACATTTCTATTTGCCCTTTTTTCGACATACTGATCAAACTGGCGCCTTGAATAGAATGTGATGACTTAATTTTTCGCATTATTCAGCTAATCTAACACTGAGGCAAAGTAGATAATTAAAAAAATATGCGGCATAGGACAATAGCCTAGTGGGCTAACGCGTTCATTCGTTAATTTAGGGATATGTTCATTCTGAATTCGATCCCTGGACCGGGTAGTACATATATGTACTCAGTGGAAACGGGACCAGCAAAAACTGAGCAGTACTACCTCAGAACGTAGGCGGGATATATCAAGACATGGGCAGCGAAATCAGATTAACAGACTGATTCGTTTTCTACGGTTTATCAACCTTTTTCAGGTTATTTAAAGCCAGAAAATATTTTTAGCTTGTATGATTTTTTTCTGTCGGGGAAGATAATAATAATTTAGTGATGCAAGTCTAACTAATTAACTCATAGCTGGGGGGGGGGTGCGCACAATTGATTTCTTTCACTATCTTCTGTGTGTGTCGGGGGTTCTCGTGGTTTCCTTTCTGGATCTGCTATCAACACATTGACATCTGCATATCATATGTTGCCAATAATGAATCCTTGCCTCACTGTATAGGTTGAACAAATCCTTGTCTTACCCATCTTTCTATTTTCGTATATTTACTGAATTCATTTTCTATCCGTATATAGGCGGGTTGCTGGCAGAATAGGTTCGGGATTATTCTAATATCATTCCTAAATATATCATAGTTACCTATTCATTTATTTTAACATTGATACTTTAATAATTTTTTTTATATTTTATTTTCATTACCCAATGAAAAGACAATCAATTTCTTAAGCTTAATTTATTAAGTTTCATCATGAAATAATATTTTAAACAAACCAACTGATATGTCCCGGAAAGGGATATATTTGAACGAAGTAGCTAAGTGGTTTTGGCTACTATAACCAAGTAGAATACGGTAGCAGTAATCAACTGGTACGCGTCGTAGTCGCAGGTAAGAAGTGTAGATCAATGGCGTAGTCCAGTGGGCGTCGTTATAGACTTAGCTCTTAGACTAAGGCTTTTGACTCTCCTATACGTCGGTATTTATGACAGACACCAGCCAATCATATTCCAGTGAGGGAGAACACAGGTGTACGCATATTCCATTATATCACCAACAGATTTGTCATCAATCATTAATTGTTGTAAATAACTACTATTTGTTGGTTGACTCATTTTTTCCGCTTTATCAACACTTTGCAGGTTATTTAAAGCCAGAACAAATTTTTAGATTTTTAAGAATTTATTTGGAGATAAACAAGTGTAACTAACTGACTCATAGCTGGGGGTCGGGGAGAAGAGGTGGATTCATACCCTTCCCAAATGGGATTTGCGCGTAAGTGACTTTAACAAACCCAACGGGAATTGGAACTCGGCTTTCTGATTAACAATTCCACCACTCGTACATCTACGCTTACAGCAGCTGGTATTCCAAAGCGGTCACCCGTCTAAATAAGGGAAATAAAAACAATATATATTTCCCTCGAATAAATTAAAGGGTTCATTTGGAAATTCTCTGAAGGTTACCCGGATTGATAGAAGAAGGCCGGAGAGCAAAGCTGCCGAAAGGTTGTGATAGTAATGATAAACATTAGTCCGAATTTAAACAATATACTAATAATATTTTGTCATTTTATAACATTTTAGTTTCTTTTCTTCTTTTTTTGTTGTTGTCTTCCCGTTCTTTTTTCATTCAATTACTTTTTCACATTTTGTATATTCTTTGTTTGTTTGTTTGTTTCTTTCTTTCAGGGATTTTTCTTTTCATCTACTTTGGAAATTATTTACATTATTTGGACTATTGTCTTCATCTTTGTCGCCATATTTATTACAACGTTTCGGCGGTTGTACACGCCGGCTTCAAGGACACATGGCACAGTGGATAAAGGTGTTAGTTAGATCCAGTGACAGGTCTCAAAGAGTGTGAGATTAACCCGGTTAAGGCAGTGGATAACTTTCAGTGGGAAATTAACAGGAGATAACTGATAACTGACATCCATTAAACATGGCACGTGGAACTAGAACAGTCTACCCTAGTGAGCGAAATAAAGGGTTCAGTTCGACATTCCAACCACCTGAAGAAGGCCGGTGCGTACAACGGCCGAAACATTGTAATAAATATGGCAAGAAAGATGAGGACAATAGTCCGAATAATGTGAATAATGTACATAATACCTCATCTCAGAAATAGAGACAGATACTTTGGAAACCTATTTATTTTGCATCGCCCTTGCATGGAGTATTGCTGCCATATATGGGCTGGAGCACCTTCTGCTTACCTCGGAGTTCTTGACAAGATCCAGAGAAGGATATGTAATCTAATTGGCCCTGATCTAGCGTCTTGTTTGCAGTCACTCTCTCACAGACGCGCCGTCGCCTCTCTCTGTCTTTTCTACAAATACTTCCATGGTAACTGCTCTGATGAGCTGCTCTCTCTGGTTCCCAGACTCCATGAATTCAAGCGCCCTACGAGGCTGGCATCCCGCTCACCCTTACACCGTAGAAACCTTCAAATGTAGCCGTCTCTTCTACTCCAATAGCTTCATACCTCGCACCTCTCGCCAGTGGAACACCCTCCCCAATTACTGTTTCCCCTGAAAGCTATAATCTCCAACTATTTAAATGTAATGTCAATCGACATCTCAATTACCTTTGATCTACCCACTATCCTTCTCCTCTTCCTTTCTCCTATCACTCTTATCTGCTCTTGCTCCAAATCTTCCGCAACCCCCTGCATCCTAGTGGCTTCACGCCTTGCTTGAGGCTCAATGCTTTAAAAAAAATGTCTTTTCTCTCATTATTCTCTTCTTTCAAATAATACGTGTTTATTTTCTTTTAATAACCATTCACTTCCTTCCTCATTTCTTTTTTTATTTGTTCTCTCTTGACTTGAAACTTAATGATAATAACAACAAAGACATTAGTTCGAAAATAATAATATGTCGCCCTATAAAATTAAATTTGTGTTAATTTCATACATTGTTACGTACTTAATTTGCCACTCAAAACCGAAAAAAGTTATCATCAAATGTGAACTGAGGCAATAGAAATGCGGTTCTACAAAAGGATTCTGAGTATACCATGGACTGAACATGTGACTAATGAGGAAGTTTTAGGGATGTAAACAAAAAGGATGGATGTATTTAGAATCAGAAAGAGACAGTTGACATTTCTAGGACACATAAAGAAGAAAGAAGGCTTGGTGAATTTAACACTCATAAGATATATTGAAGGAAGAATGGAGGGCTTATGAAACAAGCGAGTAATCCACGTAACGAGCTTGTGTAGATGGACGAAATAACTGTGATTGGTAGAGATAAGAAAAATATAAAATTAGAAAGGATAGGACATTGTGGAGAGATGTTATGGCCCACGTCCAGAATAGACACGGTACATAGATGAAGAAATCATTAAATGGACAATTCCTCAGAAATTTCTAGGACACATAATGAGGAAAAGAATCTTGGAGGATCTGGCAATTATAAGACATATTGAACAGGCAGTGGCAGTGGAAAGCAGCCAGTAACCTGCCTAACTGCTTGTGTAAATGGATGAGAGAAACCTTACTAAGAGCTACAAATGATAGAAAGACGTGGAGAGCCATGATCGCCCAAATCCTGAAGTAACGTAGAAGAAGAATATCATTAAATGGAGAATTTCTCAGAAATTTTTCTATGTCCACAAATCAAAATGTTTTTTTCCATAAACTTATATTTGTTGTCATTTTCTTGTTTACGACTTTTTGAGCTGTATATTCTTCGATTTTATTTAATCGAATGTTTCTGTCGCAGAATAGTACTGAATTCTCGATTGGAGAAAGCCGAAGAATTGTGAAAGAAACGGTTTATGAAGAAGGCCGGAGAGCAAATCAGACGAAACGTTGTGGTAGTAATGATAAAGATCAGGACATTAGTCTGAATGAATGAAACGGTAGTCATGATGGAGGCAGTTATAAAATAAAACATTTTAGATTAAATATTATGTGACTCAAGTTGTATCTATAGAATTTACGCATGTCATTGTTTTTCGTCATGACAAGTATATCAGAAATAACTGGTTCATTATATGAATGCTTTTATATATCAGAGAAAGATGGTCAATGAAAGGAGTGCCAGAAAGACTTTTTTACTGTCTGAGGCTAACATCGCGAAATGGTGAACCGATTTACAAGTACAGAGTGACTTATGAATAAAACTCACAATAATTACGAATAGGTGACTACAGAGAAGTGAATAGCTGGTCTATGAAATAACACTGATAAAAATGTACATCAGCCTCCCCTAAGCAAACTGTCATATTCAATTATATCTATCTCGGACACTTTTTCTACGCTATTAGTACAGAAGCAAGGTTCATTGACCGTGTTTAGAGGATATTTTCAGTTTGATAAACATGATGTAAGACAAAACACTCTGTAATATTAATGCGTCTTTCATTTTTTACGTTTTCGGTTTTGGTTGGATGTGTCTCCAAGTATTTTAAAAAGGGTAAACTTTTTAGAACTTAAAGAGAAGTCATCGAACAGGTTGGCATATTGCTTTTAGTAATTAATAAAATTACTCGTATATGCAAATTTATTCTACCATTATATGAATAAAGATAAAAGAAACAAAAATTCTTTACCGACGCGTTTCAAACTTTGGTGGACGTTATCAAGGCAAATGTAAGAGTTTTATTTGGAAATACGTATTTATAAATAGAAGTACAATATCGTTAGATTTTCGAAAGTCTTAAATTTATAAACGCTCCTAAGTATTCTTCAGGCTGACTGTAAAAGTCATATTAAACTATGGATGATGCTAATTGATATAATATGATGTCTAATAAGCCAAAGCATGTAAATGTTGAATTTTTTTAATGTAATTATTATTTTAGTTTAAGAAATGAATTCATGCATCTTAAATAATAGATGATTTTTGCGCACATTTATATTTTGGCAAAATTCGATAGCGTCATTCTCAAGAAATTTTCGTCTAAGAAAGTTATGTCATTAATAAATGTACCACTCTTTAGATCGAAGATGTGATTGAACTTATTTCTGTGTATGACTAATGCATTTAACAAATTATTATATATAAGATATCTTTTGTGTTTATAAAATATTTTAATTATATCTTAATTTTTTACACCTCTCATATATATATATATATATATATATATATATATATATATATATATATATATGAAAGAAAAATACAGAAAAAACAAAATTCTGAATATGCATTATTAATGTTAAAAATAAAGTCGACGTCGGACGTTTCGGTCTATTTAAGACCATCTTCATGGACATTTTCATTTAAACATAATTAACATTATAACTTATAACAATTTAACACAAAACGATGGACATTAAGATGGTAAATAGACCAAACTACGTTCAAACAGATTTTTTAACTAAAATTTTCAGTTTTTGTTTTTTTGAATTTTTCTTTCATACTGTCGGATTTATATCCATATATTTGCTTACATATATATATATATATATATATATATATATATATATATATATATATATATATATATATAAAATATAAACAATGGATTCCCTAAATATGTCATTGAATAAAAAATAAAATTATCCCTAACAAAAATAAAAAAAATGACCCAAGACATTAGCGTCAAATAAAGAAAAAATGATACACACCGAGGTGATTAACCACCTCACATCCCATGATCTGCTCTCAGACAAGCAATATGGCTTCCGCTTTGTCCGATCCACAGCTGATGTGCTTACGGCCATCACTGAAACTGTCTACCGAGCTCTTTAAAATAACGGGGAAGCTCGTGCCGTGGCCCTAGACATCTGCAAAGCATTTGATAGGGTTTGGCATGCCATATTCCTGTCTCAAAAACAAATCTAGTGTCACTGACAAAGCTAACCTGGCCGTGCGTCTCGAAAAGGACCTCCAATCGGTTGTGAACTGGGGCAGGAATTGGCTGGTCAACTTTAATGCTTCAAAAACAAAACTGCTCTCTATTAATCACCACAGAGATCCTTCCCTGCCCTCCATTAGAATGTCTGACGCTCAACTTTTCGAGAGCAACTCTCTGCGGCTGCTCGGTCTCACGTTCACGGCTGACCTGTGATGGAACAAATACATTGAGTCAATTTCTTTGTCCACTGCTAGGAAAGTTGACTTCCTGTGCCGCGCCAGGAAATTTTTCTCCCCGGAATCGATCCTCCAGATCTACAAATCAACAATTCGCACATGCATGGAGTATTGCTGCCATCCCGCTCTCACCCCTTCACTGTCGAAACTCCTAAATGTAGCCGTCTCTTCTACTCCAATAGCTTCATGTCTCGCACCTCTCGCCTGTAGATCTCCCTTCCCTATTCCAGTTTCCCTGAGAGCTATAATCTCGAACTATTCAAATGTAATGTCAATCGACATCTCCAGTTGCCTTGATCTATCCACTACCCTTCTCCTCATCCTTTCTTCTGTCACCCCTATCTGATCTTGCTCCAAATTCTCTGTAACCCCTTGCGTCCTAGTGGCTTCCCGCCTTGCTTGAGGTGAAACGGTTGAAAAAAAAAAAAAAAAAAAAACTTAAACTATCGTAACACGATTCACCGCAAATAATAAAGAGTATGAAAAAGCAATAAAAATTATAATTCGCTCTTACTTAACAATCCTAACGATCATTTTCGATATATCATTTCCTATAAAAAGTTAAGCACATCTAATTTAATTATTACCAGCACAACCACGAGACCTAAAAGGACCCCTCTATATAAATATATATCTATATAATTTTCTTGGCATTGATGGAGATTCCTTCCTAACCTTTTGTTTGAAGTAGCATTGGATATCAACATTATGTCATTATTTTCTTTTTGTGTTACATTCACTAACCATTTCTGTCGTTGAAAGTCCCTAAATCATGTGGTTTCTGTTATTTGGTACAGTTCTTTGTGATTCTGTAAAGCCCGTCACTGAAGTTTGAAGAAAAACGGCGCTCTCTAAGGCCTATAGCCTTTGTTCGCTCGGAGCCATCTTTAATTGTTGATCCGAGAAAGCGGTTGTATAATGTGGAAAGTTTAGATTGGTTTTGTTTTGTTTGGTTTGTTTTACGGCATATGACCCTCAAAGGATTATTTAAACGCCGACAATTTTTTTTATTGCTTGTAATATTTTTTTTCCAAAAATGTAATGCTAGTAATATCTTTTCTCTTCAAAAATCTATTGCTGGTAATATTTCTTTTTGTTGTGGATTCCGAGATGAAATTCGGTCTCCAATGAATGACAAACGCAGGAATTAAAGATAAGAAATTAAATGTATTTACACAACAATACAATGGGTAATACTGTTAGTAAATCCAGGAACGCGGTTAGTAGCAATGGTATATAGATATATACAGTCTCGAAGTAGGACTTCCTTAGAGTCTACGTGATTGTAACTGATTTCTACAAGCGGTTACCTCACACTATTACTCTACCTCCAACTCAATCACAATCTCAGTCTTCTTACTATCCGACTACTCTGACTGACTCTGGGTATTTAACGGCAGCAGTCCAAGTAACACTGGTCGAGTCCACTTGTATCAAAAAGGGGTGGACCCCATAACGCTTTTCATTAAAAGTCTATTACTGGTAATAATTTTTTCTTCAAAAAACTATTGCTGCTAATATTTTTTTCAGAAAATGTATAGATGGTACAGTGTAACCCGGATATAAGAGACCCGGATATAAGAGAAACCCGGATATAAGAGAGATTTTCTCTGGTCCCAAATTAGAGCCTGTGTTAATGTATATAAAATAGACCAAACCCGGATATAAGAGAAACCCGGATATAAGAGAGATTTTCTCTGGTCCCAAATTAGAGCCTGTGTTAATGTATATAAAATAGACCAAACCCGGATATAAGAGAAACCCGGATATAAGAGAGATTTTCTCTGGTCCCAAATTAGAGCCTGTGTTAATGTATATAAAAATAGACCAAACCCGGATATAAGAGAAACCCGGACATAAGAGATTTTCTCTGGTCCCAAATTAGAGCCTGTGTTAATGTATATAAAATAGACCAAACCCGGATATAAGAGAAACCCGGACATAAGAGATTTTCTCTGGTCCCAAATTAGAGCCTGTGTTAATGTATATAAAATAGACCAAACCCGGATATAAAAAACCCGGACATAAGAGAGATTTTCTCTGGTCCCAAATTAGAGCCTGTGTTAATGTATATAAAATAGACCAAACCCGGATATAAGAGAAACCCGGACATAAGAGAGATTTTCTCTGGTCCCAAATTAGAGCCTGTGTTAATGTATATAAAATAGACCAAACCCGGATATAAGAGAAACCCGGACATAAGAGAGATTTTCTCTGGTCCCAAATTAGAGCCTGTGTTAATGTATATAAAATAGACCAAACCCGGATATAAGAGAAACCCGGACATAAGAGAGATTTTCTCTGGTCCCAAATTAGAGCCTGTGTTAATGTATATAAAATAGACCAAACCCGGATATAAGAGAAACCCGGACATAAGAGATTTTCTCTGGTCCCAAATTAGAGCCTGTGTTAATGTATATAAAATAGACCAAACCCGGATATAAGAGAAACCCGGATATAAGAGACTTCTTCTCCGGTCCCGACAACTCTCTTATATCCGGGTTACACTGTAATAATATATTTCTGATAATCAATTTTTACAAAAAAAGAATTTCTGGTATTAAAACCTAATTTTACACTTACATAGTGTTTTGATGCCCGTTTAGGGGTTAACTATTTGCCCATATCTGGGTCCCTAACAGGTGCTAACACCCGGGGTCAGGATGGACCTGGGAACACCAGCAATTAAGAGCTGATTCGACGGTCCTCAAAACCTCCTGATTCTTGCACTTGGATGTAGTTTATCGTCATACCCAGGACCGGAGAGTTTAAATATTTCTGAACAAGTTGGGCGCGATGCATGACATCCATATGAAAGTGTCGATCTGACATGTCAAGTTAAAAAGATGAATCGAAATTTTAGATTAATGATTTGGTTTTATAGCATCTAGAGATTTTGTATATAATTACCCATAACGCAGTCTATTTTATGTTCATTATCTCTTGTACTAAATATATTATGACTGATCTATACATTTAAGATGTTTCGGGCACATTAATTCCAAGAAAAGTCTGAAAATTAAACACCCGTCAGCCAAATAACTTGGCAAAAATATTTGCTAAGTAACAGTTTAACTCTCTGCTCTCAGGCGGAGAGGAACCCGGACGAGGCTCTGCCGAAGATCAGAGTCTCGTTCGGGGTGGTTGGCTGAGATTCGATCACAGCTACGACTAGTTATGACCGGCTTCGGCCTGGACTAGCTAAGACAAGCCATGACCAGCTTTGACTAAGCTCTGACCAGCTTGGACATGCTATGACCAGTTTTAGACCAGTGGCCCTTGAGTGGAAACACTCGGGTCTCCCACGTTAAACCGACCTTGTGTCACAACCTGACCCTGGAACCCGTTTATACGGGTTCAAATGGGCTATTTTTTGGCCAAGCCTAATGGCTCGGGAATGCCCACGTTAAAAAGGCCTTGTGCCACATGACACCCTCGTTGGGGGTGGTGACTGAATATCGTCAGCCAAATAGGATGATGTACTTAATGAATCACTGAGACAAACAGCCAAACTTTTAAATTCTTTACGACTCAAAGCCGATCTAAGAGATCTTCACACTATGTGAGCCAACACCGGTCGGCCGGTGTTGAGTAAACGGTGATAAAATGTCCCTTCCCGAAAGATTTTGACGGAGACATTTTATATAATTTGGTTTTCCAGTAACTACAAGGCAATAAAAAAAACTGTTTGAGAAATCGTATATTTCCAGAGATTCTTTTCCTTCTTAGGAATTTAAAGTTCGACACAGTAAGGAGTGGTTCATTAGAGCATAGTATCGATGCACTGTGACCATCCAGCCTTGGGCGAACGATAGAACCATACCACCCAAAGTTATTAATTAGTCTAATTGGCAGGCATTTAGTCGGATCAAAGTAGCCAAAATTCTAAGAAGGAGTGGCAGTCAACTGTGATTCTTATCTTAAAAAAAGGAAAAATTATCGAAAAAAGAAATTTCCCTGCTCTTGCTAAAAACGTTTTAAGATAATGCCAAAATTATCCGTTACTTTATAAGGAAATATTCTACATTCATTTGACGGAGCAGCAAGTGATACTGTTGGTTGAAATTTCTAAAATCTTTCTATTAAAACTGTTTCCAGGAAAATTTTTCTCATATCCACTAGCTGTTATCACTCTTTCAAGTATTGGTGGGGAATTCCCACCTGACCTCTTGTTCGAAGTAGTGAGGAATGTCGGCATAACGTCGTGATATCATTATTTTCTCTTTGAATTACTCGTGCTATATATTTTAGTTACTTCTCCAGTTGTACGGCTGCTAATACACAAACTAGATTCAAAACTTGCACGATTTCAATGCATTTTTGGATTCTGAGAACAGTCCATCTATGTATAAAATGCATGCGATATCTGTCTCTTTATAGCACTGACTCCATAATTCTAGTGAAGTCACATGTTCACTTAAGCCGTAAAGATGAAAAATATTGACTTAATAAAGAAAGAAAAAAAAAAACAAACTCGTACGCCTAGGTCGCTAAAATCTGAAATAAGAACGAGGCTTCTGTCACATATTATATAAGTTTAGTAAAATTTAAACAACAAGGCTTTTCTGTTTAATGTTTTATTTTTTAATTATTTGAATAAGAGGTTGTATATTAAGATCAAAATTGTAGATAGACTCTTTCTGTTTTATTTATATTACTTACATTGTTCGGACTGTGCTCCTCATCTTTATTGCCATATTCACAACGTTTCGGCCGTTGTACGCTCTGGACTGCTTCAGGAGATTGAAATTTCGAATTGAACCCTTTATTTCGTTTTTTTTTTTTGTAGATTTTTCTAGTTCCACGTGCCATGACTCTTTCGGATGTCTCGGTTATCTCCCTTTAATTCAACTGTGCAAGTTTCTCTTTATCAAGAATTGCACTCACAACACTTTGGGCCAAGTAACTGGATTCAACAAACGCTTTTATCCACTGGGCCATGTATCCTTATCCTGAAGGAGGCCGCAGCGTACAACAGCCGAAACGTCGTGAATAAGGCAGTAAAGATGAGGACAACAGTCCGATCAATGTAAATGATCACAATTATTGATCTCAGAAATATAGACGGATCTTTCTGTTTTTGTTTGAATATTTTTTTATTTTGCAAAAGAAACAATCCGTATTAATTATTTTAATCGAGTTCACCTCAAGCAAGACATTAAAAGAAACCAAGACGCAAGGGGTTACTGAGTGTGAAAGAGTTAGAAACAGAAACATCGCTAACGAGCTAGAACAGAGGAAAAGTAATCAGGAGGACAGCAGATAGCGATTGACATTGCAGTTAATTCTTTGCAGATTATTGTTGGCTGGAAACCATAATTCCGAAAAAAGAAACTGTTAGCATTAAATATCCCGTTACATCTAGCCAATTCAATTGGTCAGAACTTGTCTCCAGTCTTGTACTGCTCTTAAATTCAAAGAGTCTAGGCACCATCGCGAAGAGCGATATTTATTCTGTTTAATACAGAAATGTGGCACATGGCCGAAAAGGGGATTGGGTAAAGGACGGTCTTCATCTGTCTTAACTATAACTTAGCTAGCCGCAAACACTGACCCAATCGTACGAAGAGCTCATCCTAACAATTATCATCAAAGTATTTATAGATAAGACAATGAGAGGCAACCTTACGCCGGTGGGAAAATGACTGAAGCCGAGATGCCAGATCAGGGTCAATAATATTGCTGATTCTTCTTTGGATTTCATCAAGGAGCTCTAGATAAATAGCAGCAACACCGGGCCATATGTGGCAGCAATTTTCGAAGCATGGATGATGTTAGATATATAGATATATAAAATAAACTCTGGAGAGAAACAACATCTAACACGATATAGTATATATATATATATATATATATATATATATATATATATATATATATATATATATATAACATTCTTAGTAGCTGACCTGGCAATAATGTATTTCCACTTCATGTCAGTCGAGAACATTAGCCCAAGAAATAACTTTCATTACAGAAATTTTTAATGTCTGTATAAAATTTTTCATATGAATGTATATATTTGTTATTATTATTATTATTATTATTGTTGTTGTTGTTATTACTGTTGTTGTTGTTGTTGTTGTGGTGGTGGTTTTTTTTCTTTTGGTTTCTTGTGTATACTCATTTCTTTCCGGGTCCCGACCAGAGACCTGAAATGTCAGAAATGGCATCATGACATTTTCCACTGAGCAGTTTTGAAAAAAATAAAAGCACATATTTTATATAGATAAAACCATTCGTAATATCTCGTGTGTACTTGTGAGTACATTTGTTTTTGTATTTCTTCAAGACATTGGATATGAGGGATTCCTTCAATGAGTCTGTTGAACTCTTTTCCAATCAATCCGAGGGTTCCAACTACAACTAGAATTTTTAATGTCCTCATGCGCCTCATTTTTGAGATTTCGATTTCAAGGTCCTTGTATTTTGATAGTTTTTTTTTTTAAGATTTTCAAAGATACATTGCAGCCTGCAGGGTCAGCCATGTCATTGAGAAGGCACATTTTGCCTTTGCAGTCTCTAATCACGATGTCTGGGCGATTAGCTTTGATTGTTCTGTTTGTGTATTAATAATAATAATAATAATAATAATAATAATAATAATAATAATGCACATTATTTGATACATTATTTTCTGTTGCATCTGAGGTCTTTGAAACTGTTATACTCATGACGTATGATATATGATACACGTATATTTGAATTGGAATTTCATCCTTTGCTAAAACGCTTGGAAATAGTCTACAAATTCTTGTCCATTGTACTGACCACATTCAGTTCTTGATAATGACTGTGACTGCCAAAAGTATTCGGAAAAAACAGAAGAAAATCATGAACTTTGATTTTTGACTTGAATGTACAGATTATTCGAAAAGTGGAAAATACAATAAGAATTAAGACATATATTGTCGTTTGAATTAAACAACACTTGTGTAAACTAATCATTATTGCTTAAAAATAATATATATATATATATATATTATTTCTTTTGATTTCTGTTGTATATACATTTCAAAACAGATCAAACACATATTACATAGATAAAGATCTTTGTAATTTGTTTGTATTTCTTTAGTGCATGGGCTTCCAGGAATCTTTTCAATGAGTCAATCGGAACTTTTTCAATCAATTGGAGGGCTCCAACTACAAATGGAATTATTAATGTCTTCATGTGCCATATTATTGAGGTTCTCACTTCAAGATACTTATATTTTGAAAGTTTTTTAAAAGCTCCTCAAAGATACAGTACAATCTTCAGGGAGTGCCATGTCAATAAGGAAGCACATTCTGTTCTTGTGGTCTTTGATCACGATGTCTGGACGACTAGTTTTGATTGGTATGTCTGTGTGTATTGCGAACACCCATAAAATTGGTACAGGTCCTGTTATTAATTTTAAATTAGAATTAATAACATTCAATATTTATCGAAGGCCAATTCAGCGTTTTGTAATTTTTCAATCCATCATCGGGACTTTCGACAAAAATAATTGTATTCGTCACAGAAAATCTATTTAATAAACAGATATTTTACACGCTAAACTCGTGAGTCCTCCACAACACATGAAAAGCTAAATAATCATGTTGTGTTTGTAACTTTAAATGTAAAATTACAGTTACAATCTGGCGAAAAAGAAGACACACACACACACACACACACACACACACACACACACACACACACACACACATATATATATATATATATATATATAGCTCAATCACTAAATCTACTTTCAAAATCTACCACGATTCTAACTGTAGAAGTCATAACATAATTTACCTCCTAGTATGCACACTATGCCAGAAACAATATGTAGGAAAATCTGAATGGCCCTTTCACTACAGAATTAATAATTATCGTAAGCGAATTAAATCGACTCCCCATGAAAAATTATTACCTGTAGAACAACATTTCCGCCTGGAAAAACACGATTTCAAAACCCATGCCAAATTCACTATAATTGAGAGAATAGAAAAGTTCAGAGCAGATAACATTAGAAAGATTTTAGAGTCCCATTAAAATAAGTAGATACAACGTCTAAAAACAAAATACCCAGCCGGGCTAAATCATAAATTT
>CAHIKZ030001580.1:432500-445000 GCA_903632075.3 Acanthosepion pharaonis | reverse complement strand
TTATTTCGCACATTTCTTTGTGATTCTGTAGCGTCAGTCCACAAACTTCAAAGAAACATCGTCCTCTCCTAAGACCTATAGGCTCCTTTCGCTCGAAGTTACCTTTAACTATCGATCGGAGTAAGCGCATGTATGCATCTGGCAATATTATTGGTTATGATATGGTGCCGCGGCTTCAATTACTTTTCAATCTGCGTAAAGTTGCTTCCTTGTGTTTTTTTCTACAAATACTTTCGTAGTAATAGTTCAGATGAGCTCTTTGCTATTGTACATATGGGGTTAAGTTAGGATTTTCGTGGAGACAATGAGGTATCATAGTGGATGTCGTAAGAAAGTTAAGTAAGAATGCATTGTTTTGGTGTAAGTAATATAGTTGTATGTTTGGGTCAGTGTTAGCGGCTAGTTAAGTTTAACGTTAAGACAGAAGAGCGTCCTTTTTCCACATTTTGGCCTTTGTGACACAATTTCTGTACATAACTTTGCTATTGTAAATACTCATTTGGGCTAGTTTTAAGTTGTTGTCTTATTCGCCTCCCTTCACAGACAATGAATTGTACATAAGGGTACTATTTAGGACTTTCCTGGGGACAGTGCGTTATTATGGTGGATGTAATAAGAAATTTAGGTAAGAATGCGTTGTTTTGGTGTAAGAAATATTATTGTATGTTTAGGTCAGTGTTTGTGGCTCGCTAAGGTTATGTTAAGACAGAAGATCGACCTTTTCCCCATACCTCATTTTGGACTCGTGTCACATTTCGGTACATAGCAGAATAAATATCGCTCTTCTGGGGAAAAGTTTAGCGCCATTTATGACATCTACATGAAAGTCTAGATCTGCCGAGGATGATTAAGAACATGAATCGAATTCTTAGGTTAATTTTTTTATACTTCTTGATTTAATAAAAAACAAATAAACTCGTCGGCAGAGCTTTGCTAAAATCTACAGTAAGAAAGATTCTACTAAGTGACACATTACGATCTATATAGTGTTAGAATTGTTCTAGTTAATCGTTAATGCTAATCTGTTTTGTGTAATTTACAATTTAAAATCTATCATAGTTATGAATATATTGGAAAAAGCATGCGATACACAGGTTATTATCAGAGGTTTCAGGTATCCAGTGGGTTTCTTAGATTTGTATTACCTTGTAGATAAGCAATTTATACGACGCCCACTCGAGTGGGAAATGGGAGATTTTAAAGCGAGGGTCCCACTCATCCATAGGATAAGAAGCAAAAATAAAAACAAACAGAATTTTAGCTCTGTCGGTACTTTCTCTTTTGGTGATGATTCATTCACCAGGTAATAACATAAGGTGGGGTATTGAGTACTGACCGCGGAAACAGAGGCGCAGGGAATGGACCAAAAGAAGGATAATCGACGGTATTTATCCACACGTCCACTCGAATGGAATGTGACAGTGGACATTTTAATGGGTGGATAGGAGTCCAAAGTGCGGCCAAAGTTAACAAAAAATATTTCACCCGACTCACGATATTCTCTTGTGGGGACACCTCAGACCCTCCCGATTGCTTTTGTGTGTGTGGGGGGGGGATGACGCACCCAAGAGTATTCACATCAATCAATGTTCACCTCTAAGCACAAAAGGCTGGTAAAGCGATAATTCCCAGCAGATAGAAGACTATTGCGTTTGTAGTTGTTTATTTAGATTATTGTTTTTTTTTTTTATCACTCTTTAAGTCTATTTTTCTGCTCGCTCTCAAAGAATTCGTAAATAAATTAAAAGTAAGAAAGAATTGAAATAAAGTCGCAAAATTACAAAATGACGATAAAGAAATGTTAATTCAAAATATAGATAAATTCAAAATCCATTTTATAATTAGATACTCGGTCATATCAAGCGTATCTTTTTCTTAATCGAATTCATCCCATGTCAGGCAGAAAAGCCACTAATACACAATGGTTTATTAAGTGCGAGAGAATTATAAAGCAGAAGCATTATTTAGGAGAGATAACAGTAGAAGAGTTATGAAGAAGACAGTTGATAACGATTGACATTGCATTTAAATTTTTGAAGATCAAAGTTGCCAGGAAAGCAAGAAGCCGAAAGAGAGAAATGTTAGCATAGGACTTACGGCTACATCTCGCCATTTCATCTGTAAACCAATGGGACCTTATTAATCTAGTAATGTGCTTAAATCATTAAAGTCTAGGTACCATAGCGAAGAGCGATATTTATTCTGCTATGTACCGAAATGTGACACGAGTCCAAAATGAGGTATGGGGAAAAGGTCGATCTTCTGTCTTAACATAACCTTAGCGAGCCACAAACACTGACCTAAACATACAATAATATTTCTTACACCAAAACAACGCATTCTTACCTAAATTTCTTATTACATCCACCATAATAACGCACTGTCCCCAGGAAAGTCCTAAATAGTACCCTTATGTACAATTCATTGTCTGTGAAGGGAGGCGAATAAGACAACAACTTAAAACTAGCCCAAATGAGTATTTACAATAGCAAAGTTATGTACAGAAATTGTGTCACAAAGGCCAAAATGTGGAAAAAGGACGCTCTTCTGTCTTAACGTTAAACTTAACTAGCCGCTAACACTGACCCAAACATACAACTATATTACTTACACCAAAACAATGCATTCTTACTTAACTTTCTTACGACATCCACTATAATACCTCATTGTCTCCACGAAAATCCTAACTTAACCCCATATGTACAATAGCAAAGAGCTCATCTGAACTATTACTACGAAAGTATTTGTAGAAAAAAACACAAGGAAGCAATTTTACGCAGAATGAAAAGTAATTGAAGCCGCGGCACCATATCATAACCAATAATATTGCTGATTTGTCTTTAGATTTTTTCAAGAACCTCTAAATATAAAGCAGCAGCACCTGACCATATGTGGCCGCAATATTTGAGGCATGGATATATTAGATGGATTCAGGAGAGAACAATTGTTTAGCACGATGCAGTGAACCAACTTTATTGGTAGCAAAGCTAGCAATGAATTCATTATAATCTTAACAATTCATATCAGCCGAGAATTTTATATCAAGCTTATTTTTGGAATAAAGTACTACTTTATCAAATGTGACATGGTAACATTTGCTATCGTTTGCTTGTCGTGATGGCTGCTGTGAGGAAGTTTTTCTCGTCATGTTCCAGAGGAGCAGATGTTTAAAAACTAGGTGAAAACAAATTGTTTTTGTGTTCCAAACTGTAGGAGTTCGTGTCAGCCACCTGAAATAGAAAATGATATTAAACAAGTGTGGCAAGACTTTGGGCCCACCCTGTATAGCTTTGAATCTTTTGTAAATACATGTATCTACGTTATATTACCTCTCCATATTCAGTCAAATCCTGTTGAAAGAAAAGTAATGGTTTTTAGTTGATTGTTCTCTTCTTATGAGTACGACCGAATACAATATTCTTGAGCCAGACTAAGCAGAACGAAGTTAGAAATGCAAACACACTGGAAATTGCAATGAAGTCATGTTTCCCTTGTCCGACATTGTAGAAAAAAACAGATTTTTATTACAAAAACTACTTCCGGCATTGGTTTCTATCCAATAAAAACCAATGTATTTAGTGAGATGTTTTACAGATATTAACCAATCATCGTTATCGAAATGTACAAATTTGCAACCTGGAGAAATATTTGAAAAAGTCGTAAAACATGATAAAATTTAATTCCTACTCGAAAACGATTGATCTATCTATCTATCTATCTATCTATCTAGGAAATTTTTCTCACTGGAGTCGGTCCTTCAAATCTAAAAATCAACCAGTATTGCTGCCATATATAGTCCGGTGACCCTTCTGTTTGTCTCGAGGTTCTTGATAAAATCCAGATACGGATATGCAATGTATTTGGCCCTGATCTGGCATCTCGTCTGCAGTCACTCTATCACAGACGTGCCGTCGCCTCCCTCTGTCTTTTTTTACAAATACTTTCACGGTAACTGCTCCGATGAGCTGATTTCGCTGGTTCCCAGACTTCATGAATTTAAGCGTTCAACTAGGCTTGCATCTCGCTCTCACCCTTTCACTGTCGAAACTGTTAAATGTAGCCGTCTCTTCTAGCTTCATGTCTCGCACTTCTCGCCTGTGGAACTCCCTTCCATTTTCCTGGTAGCTATCTCCAACTATTCAAATGTAATGTCAATCGACGTCTCCAGATGCCCTGATCTATCCCCTATCCTTCACTTCCTCTATCACTCCTCTTTGCTCTTGTTCCAACTCTCTGTAACCCCTTGCGTGCTAGGGGCTTCCCGCCTTGTTTGCGGTGAAACGCTTATATATATATATATATATATATATATATATATATATATATATATATATACACTACGATACGGTATGCTATATTTATGAGTAAAAGTATTCTATAGCAGTGATTTAGCGCATGTAAATATAAAAGTGGACACTGGATTCAACACTGAGTGACGATAGTCTGTTTCATGTTTGAACGCATTAAGATTGTGTTGAAGTATGAAACATCTGTCTATATCTCTGCGATGAGGTATTATGATTACTTGCATTATTTACATTATTCGGACTGTTATCTTCATCTTCATTGCCATATTAAGAACATTTCGGCCGTTGTACGCTCCGGCCTTCTTCAGATGATTTGAATTTCGAACCAAACCCTTTAATTTGTCCACCAGGGTAGATTGTTCTAGTTCCACTTGCCATGCCTCTTCCAGATGTCTCACTTATTTTCCTTTAACTCAGCTCTCCAAGTTTTTGCTTTCGCCACTGCTGTATCCTGGTATTGAACTCACAACTCTTTGGATCTAGTCACTGGATCTAACCAACGTCCTTATCCACTGGTCCATGTGTTCCTGTGGATAAAGACGATGGTTAGATCCTTTAGTCAAGAAAGTGATGTGCAATACCACTGGACACTTTGGGCAAGTCTGCCCAAGCAGTAGTTAACCGAACTAATAAACGTCTGGAAGATAAATGCCAGCATTGTGAGCAAGTCTTTTGATTGTAGAGTCAAAAGGCAACTTGTATTAATCTCGAGATGTATGAATAAATTTAGTATCACAATATCTGTACAAGTTTTTCCTTTCCTGAAGTGTGTGTATATATATATATATATATATATATATATATATATATATATATATATATATATATATATGTATGTATATACACTATATATTTATGTATGCACCATCTATATATATATATATATATATATATATATATATATATATATATATATATAAAAATGGACAAGGTCCGACAATTTATTTATTAAAGACATTTTATGTTTTTAACGTTGTTTTTTTATAGATACAAGTATTTAAGCAAATGCTCTGTTTACGATAAACAGTATTAAATAACATTTATCGGCCTGAATGTCCGAGAAATTTTCATAGAAAATGACGGTCTTTGACCGTTCGAACCTGCATCCTTACGATTCTTCGTCAAAGAACGAATATTTTCTATGAAAATTTTGTTCAGGCGGTAAATGTTATTTAATACTGTTTATCATAAACAGAGCATTTACTTAAATACTTGTATCTATAAAAAACAACGTTAAAATAAAAAATGTCTTTAATAAATATATATATATATATATATATATATATATATGTGTGTGTATATATATATATATATGCGCTATATTTATGGGTTAAAGTGGTCACTATCCTGGCTAGAGCGTATGCCAATATGAAAATAGACATAGCGGCGATGATCTGTTTCATGCTTGAGTTCAATCTTGAGGCAATGGATATTGCATTCAAGTATGAAAGAGAATGTCACCGCTTGGCGTAGATCTCTGTGTCCACTTTCATATTCATAAGTGAACAGTGAGATCAACATCCAACGGCGACAGTTTGTTGCATGCTTAGACGCAATGGTCAGGCCATGTTTAATTTACATATAAAACATGAAATAAACTCACATCATTTGGTGTTGACCTCAATGTCTACTTTTATATTTACATGCGCACTATCGGACCCTCTGACTCATAAATATAGCATACCTTAAAATTATATTTTCATCATATATATATATATATATATATATATATATATATATATATATATATACTCGACTCTCCCCGTCGAATTCGAGGTTTGAGGGTCAAGCAGATCAGTTCCTAGGAAACCGACAGGCCGACAACAGCACATGAGATTTGATTATAGTGGTGAAGGTTTCGTGCAGGACCATCCACACTTTGGGAAGGGCCAATTACAGAGACCTGGTGCACCAAGTGCCACAAGGTCCCCAAACGACCCTCCGCAGGTTTTGAATTCAGAGTTGTCCTTCTCCTAGGCCAGTTGCCAATCAAAGGCTATAGAACCCAGTTTGTCCTGCTATTTTACCCATAGCTGGAGGGAGAGGAAGAGGATTCATACCTTTGCACGTAAGTGAATGTAATGGATTCGACTGGAATTCGAACTCGAATATATATATATATATATATATATATATATATATATATATATGCTAGCAGTAGAACCCGGCGTTGCCCGGGGATGTAACAGTAAGACATAGATCAAGTATCGATCATCATAAAGACTGGAAAATAAAATTGACAAAGATTATTGTTTAAGGTTGACGGACACGCATGTCTTAATTAATTTTTTTTTTTTTACGAATTGCTCAAACCCAAACTTAAACAAAAACATTGTTTTCAATCGTTATGAGTCTACCGATTGAATAGAATTTTATTATAAACAATTGTCTTGTAAATGGAATTTTTAAAGCATTCTGAATGTAAAAATAAGGAAAAAAGTGTGCAAGACACTAAGAAACACTACCTGCGAAAAAAAAAAATTGAAGTTTTGTTGAAATCGGTTGAAAAATGTAGGAAATCCGATCCCATATATAAACGAACACACACTCACACAAACAACCTGGGTTTTACAATAAGTATAACTCTATATGAGTTGTCCCACTTTCATTCTGGCGACTGAGTCGTATTTTCAAATTGATTTCGTGATTTTGGCGCTGTCAGAACCACCGCAAGGTAATTTTACGTAGTCCTGTGAAGTTTTGTTGAAATCAGTTGAAAAATGTAGGAAATCCGATCCAATATATAAACGTACAGAAACACACACACACACAATCTGCGTTTTAATAATAATAATATATATATATATATATATATATATATATATATATATATATATATATATGTGTGTGTGTGTGTGTGTGTGTGTGTGTGTGTGTGTGTGTGCATATTATCTGTGTGTATCTTTCCCATTTATTTTTTCCGACTGTTTATTCGAATCGCTCACCTCCTGCAGTTTAAGCTTCCTTCTGTTTAATTCTCATTATATCTCTTCCATTATTTTTTAAAAAATTATTGTTGACCATTCCTGTATATATTTTTATTCTTATCATATATATTTTTTTCCTTCTTTTCTCATTATTGATTGTCCCGTTTCTTTTATTTCTTTCGTTTTCTTTCCTTTTTTTATTTTCCCTTTTTTTCCGCTGTAGTCATTTTCCCGCTTGTTTACTTATCTGTCTGATGCCCCTATTCAAAATTACTTTTCCCCTATTTGCTTATCGACTTTCTCCCGCCGTCTGTTGTTTTCTAGAAGTCGATTTTTACCTCATTCTATATATTCATCTACTTTGCCACTCGAATGTCTTAATGTCAGCGCCCTTATCTTTTAAACATCTTTCTTAGAGCTGGGGTTTATGAATTTCTACAGTCTTAATCCTATTTAGCTGCTGAAGCACATTGATACAGACCTTACCAAAGGAAACAATAGGCCTGCATGATAACACGTTTTTAAAGCTCGTTACTTTACTGCTGGTTGATAGACAACAACCGGCAAACGTTCTTGTAATTTAGTGACTATAAAAATGAATTTAAATACGCATTGGAAGAAAACGAAAAGGAACCTTTTACTTAACATCAGGAAGCGACACTTGAAGTTTCTAGGGAACATAATGAGGGAATAAGGATTGGAAAATCTTATACTCACAGAACAGATTGAAGGCAAGAGGGACATAGGAAAACAACGCACAAACATACTTAATGATCTTGAGTAAATGAAGAGCATAACAAGCGTTAGGAAAATAGCAGAAAGCGCTACAACAGGACATTTTGGAAAGTCATGATCGTTTACCTCCTGAAGGGACATGGCATATAGTGTAAGTGCTTTACTCAGATAAGATTAGCTTTATTTTTTTTTTTAATGCCATGCCATTATCGTCGCTGAAAGTGAATTCGGCATGCTTAGTTCAATCCCCGCTCGATTCAGTTTTGTTAATTTTGCGTTAATGCTCGCGGAAATGGTCTGGATCCATCTTCCTGCATCTATGAGTTAAATAGGTATAAGACTAGATTCGTGATGGAAACCAGTCTGGAAGAAGGAAAACCAATCAAAAGGGAAATGTGCTCCATCAAACTATATTGACCTAGACACACCCACTGCTGCTGCCATAAGGAATCTAATAAGTCCGAGGCTCCGTGACGTGACGATATTTCATTATGTGATTTGTTATGACTTTGGAAAGAGTGAAGATTCCTGTTTCTTTCTACACGGTTTGGAAATGAGTTTTCCTTCCGTTAAACTGATCAATTTTTTCGGTTGAGTTAGGTCGGACATTCACGAGTCTTTCACGCCAAACAGCACGGTACTGAATCAAGGTCGAAAGATAATTAGAGAGGTATTCTGTCTCATAACATAGCTGGTCAAAGTAGGTGATTGTTGAACGATTAACTCATCTTGCTCCATGGCTAGCTGTACAGAATAGTAGATCATTCAGGAGTTGAGTTCTTGTTTTGCTCGCCAGCAATTCCCTGCAGAGTGAACAGAGCTGTGGTTTAGTTAGTTGTTGTTTCCAGAAGATATAGCTCTCAGCATCCGAATGTAGTTTTTTTGTATATTTCTCTAAAGCCATCGGATCTGTATATAAGGGAAAAATGGAGGAGATCCTTTGGTATATAGCACCCAACACTGAGACAATGATTGTCATAATGATGTTATACAAAAATAACATATCTTTGGTTATGAGTGGAAAAGATACCACACTCTGATCGCAGCCAGATGGACAGGGGGGGGGAAGGAAAACGTAGCCAAAGTAGCAATAGGCGCTCTATTACCGAATGTCAAATTTTTCCTCATAAGGAAATGGCTAATATTACTTTTATCTGTTGATGTTTAAATATACTGAATTATTCTCGACTTGTCCCCCTTCCAAAAAAAAAAAAAAAAACTGAACAAATGACTAAACATCAGAATTTTAAACAATCTCTTCTTGATAGCGCCAAGAAACTTGCCAGCCAACGTGCAAGGTTCCAATTATCATCTCTCAGTTGCGTCTCTGTCTTTGAGTAGAGCGCACCTGAAAAAAAAATGAGAGACGCTCGGTCCCGGGGAACAGTTTCCCTCAGCAGGACCTCCCTCATTGCACTAAAGATGTAGGTGCAGTAGTAATACCGTTGCCAGCACGATCGACAATTGCCGGGATTTTGGCAGTTTTTGGTCCCTGGTGCTCGGACCAGTACGCGCTTGGACCACTACGCATTCGGCCACCCAAAATTAAACTAACCTTGTGTCACACCCTATCACCGTGGGGACGGATTAATACCGAAACTTTAAACACATTCACAAAGAAAGTTTTACCTTTCATATCTATGGTTTGTTATTATTATTATTATTATTATTATTATTATTATTATTATTATTATTATTTCCTTTGATTTCTAGTGTATACACATTTCTTTCCGGGTTCCGACCAGAGACCTAATGTCAGAGATGGCATGAAGACATGTTCCCCTGAGCAGTTTAAAGAATCACACATATTTTACATATATAAAGCCCTTCGTAAGGTGGGAAAACATTTTTTTCATTATTTCTTTAATGCATGGCCTACTAGGTATCCTTTCAATGAGTCTATCGGAATCTTTTGTAATCAGTCTGAATACTTCAACTATAACTGGAATTGTTGATGTCCTCATGTACCACAATTTTGAGACTTCGATTTCAAGGGCCTTGTATTTTTGATAGTTTTTTTTCAAGATCTTTAAAGATACAATGCAGTCTGCAGAGACTGTCATGCCAATAATAAGGCGCATTTTGTCTTTGCGGCCTCTAATCACAATGTCAGGCCGATTAGCTTTGATTGTTCTGTTTCTGTGTCTTGTAAAGTTCCATAAGATTGTAGCAGGTCGTATCTCTCTAACCGGGTCTGGGTGGTGTTCATACCAATTTCTTACTGTGTCCTTCTCGTAAAAGTTGCATATTTTCCAGTGAATATATTGGCCAACTGTATCATGGCGAGTTTTATATTCAGTGGATGCTAACACTGTGCAACCAGATAAAAGACGGCCATTTTTTTCTGGATATTTATCACAGAATCTGCATTTCGGGTTAACACAATTTTATGTTTCCTTCTAATTTCTAGTTATCAAAAATTGGTCCTGTGCATCAAGAATAAAACCTTCGGTTTGAGCTTTTAACCCTGCACTACGTAGCCACTTATGGGTTTGTTTGGTATGGCCAGACTATTGATCGTGAAGCAATTTCTTGCCATCGTTTAGGTATCTGGTCGGTTGCATTTGCTTTTACATTCATTTTTAGGTATTTTTCAGATGCAGTCGGTGTATTATACTTTATTTGCATTTCTTCACCCATTATTATTATTATTATTATTATTATTATTATTATTATTATTATTATTATATCCTTTGATTTCTGTTGTGTACATATTTCCTTCCGGGTCCAAACCAGAAACCTAAGGTTAGAAATGGCTTCATTACATTTTCTACTGTTCATTTATGTACAGAAACAAAACAAAAAAGATTACACATATTTTACATAGAAAAAAAAAACTCTTCGTAGTGTGTGAGCTATATTTGTGAGTACAATTGTTTGTATTTCGTCAAGGCATGGACTTCCAGGAATCCCTTCAATGAGTCTATCGGAACCTTTACGAATCAAACCGAGTTCTCCAACTACAAATGGAATTATTGATGTCCTCATGCGCCACATGTTTTAGATATCCATTTCAAGACCCTTGTTTTTGATAGTTTTTAAAGATCTTCAAAGATAACATTACAATCTGCAGGAAATGCTATGCCAATAAGAAAGCACATTCTCTTCTTGTTGTCTTCATTATTATTATTATTATTATTATTATTATTATTCATATCAACCATTCTTAATTCTTACTTTTTTATTTCATTTATCGCCCGTATTTCCAACACAATATGCTTATTTCTGTCTGAAATTCTGAGATGAGGAGTTACATTTAAGACTAATGTCCATATGTTCTTGTTATTATCTCAACGTTTCGGCCGTTGTGTCCTCCAGCCTTCTTCAGGTATCTGTCGATCGGGGTAATCTTCAGGATATTTCGCACTGAAACTTTTAATTAATCTACGTGGCCTGCGTTCAGCTGTTCATATCTAGAGATATCTTTTCTTGCTTCTTTTATACTGATCACTCATTACTAGCTCTGTTTTTTCCTATTAATATACCAACAAATTGAAGAATAGTATAGGTATTGTGGGTAGTACAGAATAAGACTCAGTTTAAGCAGGAATTAGCAATAACTGGGCAGTACTAAAAAGACAACAAGACGAGATATCCCTAGACTTGGAAAGCAGAATGGGAACTATCTATTCGCGTTGATTGAATAAATGGTTAATTTTGAAATTCTCTGAAGGTTATGTGGATCTACAGACGCTTGAAGAAGGTTAAAGAGCACAACGGCCGAAACGTTGTGATAATAACAACTTCGATGGAAACAATAGTTTGAATGTTAGTAATATCTTTTTTATTATTTTATCAAGTTTCAGTTTCTTGATTGTTTTAGCCTCTCCTAATTCTATTTCTTCTTTCAGTCAAATTATATTTTGTACAACGTTTTTCTTCTTGTTTTCAGGCATTTTGTTTATATCGATTTTAATGTCTTTTAAAGTTTTTTTTCTTTACAATTGTTCACCCAACACAATGTCTAAATGACGCTCAAGTTAGGTTAGTGAATCAGGATGTAAGGGTTTATAGGGAAGAAACAAAGATTGCACATTATGAGGATACGTAGAATAGATAACTGTTGACCCTCAACTTGAAGCAGTTAAGATTTTAGTGAGCAAAGTAGTATCCTCTCGCGAGTTACTGTGATATTGCAACTGTTCTTGATGGAAGCTCGCTGAGTTATCAATGGAATATGACGGGTATGAGGATGAATCGACTCAGTGGACGTGGTATGGCGGGTCCTAGCTTTGATGGTCTGGTATGGTGGAACCAAGGAACATCTACCATAAAAAATAATAACAAAAGAGCAAAAAAGCTATCAACATTTTGTCTGTAGGTACTAGGTTAACGGTGAAAAATGATTCATAACCCACTAGGCCGCGCAAAAAGTTTTGAACTCGGTCGAGTCTATACCATTTCAAGTTCAATTCGGGACTAATCAACGTCATTTTGGGGCTAAACAAGTCTATAATGAAATAGTCAAGTTCAAAATGCAATATTGAAATTCAAAATGGGACATAGCAAATTCCAAATGGGATAGTTAAAT
>CAHIKZ030001580.1:375000-427500 GCA_903632075.3 Acanthosepion pharaonis | reverse complement strand
GGTAAAAGTAAGATGTAAGAACAGCAACTTATGAGGATATCTAGGAAAGAAAACGGTTAACCTTAGACTTGAAGAAATTAAGAAAGCATCTTTCTGGAATTCTGTTCCACAAAGCAACCGTTTCTGGGAAGAAGCTATCCGAAGATTCCTTACTAAACGAATACAAACGAAATGATGGGAGTTTGCCTCAATGTTCGCGGCTCGGCGGGTCTTACTTGTCAGTGGAATCAAGGACTGTAGCTCTTCCAGTGAAATAGCGATAGATTAGTGAGAGGTTTGCATCTGTTTGTCTATGGGTAGTGCAAACTCTCTGCAAGAGTATTGTGACACCGGAACTACCTACACAATAGACTCTTCCAGGTCTATAATAAGTATACAACACAACACTCTAGACAGAGAGTCAGTGAGAGCCGCGTACGACTACCAGTATTGGACACTAACATATAGTAAGCTCCGCTTACACTATCTCTGTAACCTGTTGTTAATATATCTTTCTTACCTCTAATCCGTGTTCCGTGTTTTCCTTCTGTGGTCCCGACTTTGGCCCCACATCAGTGGCGACGAGAATTCTAGAAACACACTCACGGCGAAACCCCAATACCTTACCAGTTCCACATCGAAAACTGCAATACTTTGCCAGTCCCACAACAGTGGCGACAGAAAGATTCGAGAATTTCGTTCTCACCATATCAATAGCAACAGAGTACTCGAAAAATACACAGAAACTCCACGCGTTCCCACAGCAGTGTTGAACGAGAAATTAAGCTGGTATTAATACATTAACGATTTAAACGCAACACCCAACGTCTACATATAAAAAAAATATATTCCGATACCAAACATCAGTGACGAACTAGCGATTCGACATCTACGGAATATTAAAGTCTGTCCAAATAACATTACGAGAACGATTTCTTACACACCCACACACACAAAAAACAGTTTGTTCATAAAACAAACTGACAACACAAGAGCCGAAGTACTACTCAAGTACTAAATTTTTTCTTATGTAACTGAGTTGAACTCGTGCATAAAATTATTCTCCCCTCAAATTCACTGAGGTGAGTTTTCCCTTGTTGTACCTCTATAAAAAAAAAATACATAAGTGTGGTGAAAATTTATACAATTACATTAAAATTAACGGAACCACGGAATCTCAAAAAAAAAAAAAAGAAGCTAAACACATTATCAGTTAGTTTAACTTAATGTCTGTCCATATTCTTTTTTGTGTAAAAGAGAAAAAAAAAGAAAAAAACCTATCAAGATTTTTTTGTGTATCTCCCCTTGGTACACGGATTTCAAAGCAACAAAAAATCGCTGTCATTTTTGTCTGTCTAAATATGGAAGATTTTCAAAAAGTAATTGCCCAAATGCTAAAAGTAAAAATTTGGATCAGCAGCAAAAATCAGAAGAAAGACAACAACAACTATTTTTGGAATTACATAAACAACGAATGGAATTCCAACAAATTACGCTTCAAAATGTGAACTACAACAGAAACAACTTAAAGAATTACTCGTAAATGCATTAAAAGGCTCAAACTCTGAAAAAGATACAACATTCTCCCAGAGTACAATTTACAAGTCAATGGAAACCTTTGAATACGTACCAGAGAACGACAAAACGTTCGACGCATTTTACAGGCGCTACGAAGATATTTTCAACGTAGAGTGTGAACAATGGCCCAGTAAAAAAAAGGTACGTCTACTATTGAGAAAACTAGGAACTACAGAACATAGTAAGTTCGTAGACTTCATACTCCCCAAGAAAACCACTGACTTGGATTTTTCAGAGACTATTAAGCTCCTATCGGAACTATTCGGGCCTAACACAACCTTGTTCCACAAACGTTGGAAATGCCTGAACACAGTCAAAGACAACCAGCAAGATTTTCTAACGTTTGCAGCATCGTTAAACAAGCTCTGTAATGATTATAAACTAGCCGAACTGACTGCCGATGATTTCAAGTGCTTAATTTTCGCACAAGGTCTAGTATCAGCAGAAGACGCCGAAGTCAGACGACGGGTACTGACCAAGCTTGAGAACGAACAAGGATTGACTCTCCAAAAACTGGCAGAGGACTGTCAAAGAGTAATATCTATAAAGTGTGACTCAAACACTATCGAGGAATCAGGTGTGGCTCAGATTAATAAAATCAGAAGCAAGTCTACCTCCTATTCCCCTCAAAAAGACAAAAGGCAAATCTCATGTCCTAAATTCCGCAGTAACCAAACCCCAAATAGGTTAAAGAAACCGCCCGGACCATGTTACACTTGTGGTAAATGGCATTGGATGAAATTCTGTCTAGTTAAGAATAAAAAATATTGCAAAAATTGCAATAAAAGTGGGCATACTTTAACTTCGTGCTGGTACGCCGACAGAACGAGAAAACCCAAAAACAAAATTAGGCAAGCTCAATCTGACAATATTGTCGATAGGAATTTTAGGAAATATGTAACTGTGGATATTTTAAATAATTCCATTAAATTCCAGCTTGACTCGGGTTCCGGTCTTTCGACCATTAACTGGCGTACTTGGCGAAAATTGTACAAGCCGACCTTATTAAAAACGGATAAAACAGCAAAATCCGTAACTGGCGAAAAGATTAACATTTTAGGCGAGGTAATACTTACAGTAACACTAAATGGAGTTACCAAAAAGATCAAAGCCTACGTATTGAAAACTTCAGATAACTTATTTGGAACAGATTGGATAGAAAAAAATCAATCTTTGGGATTGCCCAATGAGTACATTTTGTCGCAAGATACAAAGTACAACGTCCAATTTGGTAAATCTAAAAAGGAACTCAAACAACAATTTCCCCAGGTTTTTTTCTGGCGGCCTTGGGAAATGTACTAAAATGAAAGCTAAGTTCAAGGTGAAGGACGGTGCACAACCGGTATTCAAAAAGAAACGGAATGTCCCTTTCGCTGCTCTAGAGCAAATCAACAAAGAGTTAGATAGACTCGAACAAGCAGGTATTTTGTCAAAAACAGCGAGTGAGCAGCACCTACGGTCTACGTAAAAAAGAAGTCCAATCAAATACGTGTATGCGCAGATTTTTCCACAGGGTTAAACGATGCCTTGCAAGATCACCACTATCCTCTCCCAAGCCCTTAAGAAATTTTCAATAAACTCAGTGGTGGAAAAATCTTTTCTAAAATCGACCTCTCGGACGCATACCTTCAGATAGAGGTGGAAGAAGAAAATTCCAAATTGCTCTGCATAAACACCCATAGAGGGTTGTACAGATACAACAGACTGGCTTTTGGAGTAAAGGTTGCGCCTGCAATTTTCCAGCAGGTCATGGACGCCATGCTGGGCGACCTTGACTGCGCAAAAGCCTATTTGGGTGATACACTGGTTACTAGTAAAACTACGGCAGAGCAACGGAACCATATAATAAACGTATTCGAAAAGATACAAGAATACGGATTTAAGGTTAAGGGGGCAAAGTGTGACTTTTTCTTACCAGGCATTAAATACTTAGGGCACATCATAAATAAAGACGGTCGTCGGTCGGATCCAGAAAGAGCCAATGCGATCAGAAACATGCCGGCCCCAGATAACGTTCAAGCGTTACAAAGCTTCCTTGGCCTAGCTAATTTTTACCAAGGGTTCATTAAGAACATGCAAAATTTGAGAGGGCCTCTCAACCAACTCTTAAAAGGACAAACCATGGTCATGGACCCCGGAATGCCAAGACGCATTCGAGAAGATCAAGAAAACTCTTACTTCGGACCTCTCTCTCACCCATTACGACCCTAGTCTCGACATCATAGTCACAAGTGATGCAAGCTTGTACGGCATTAGTGCTTGCATTCTGCATAAACTGCCAGATGGTTCGCGAAAAGCTGTGGCTTACGCATCAAGATCTCTACTTCCAGTTGAGAAACAATATTCCCAAATAGAGAAAGAGACTCTAGGGTTAATATTCGCCGTGACAAAGTTTCACAGATATCTACATGGTAGACGGTTCATACTGCAGACGGACGATAAACCTCTAATTACAATTTTTCGTTCTAAAAAAGGTCTGCCAGTCTATACTGCAAATAGACTACTTCGTTGGGGAACGATTCTCTTAAACTATAATTTCGAGATAGAGTTCCTAACATCCAAAAATATTTTCCATGCAGACAGTTTATCGCGATTCATTCCAAAAAATACAGAAGTCTTTGAAGACTCCATCATTGATACTCTATGGACAAATTGTAAAATCAAAAACATGATCGCGAGTACCATAAGAGAGCTACCAGTTACTTTGGCCGACATAAAAAGGGAGTCTCGAGAGGATGAATTCATTCAATCCATAAAAAGCAAAATTAGCAACAAAGACCCCAATGTGCCTGAAGTTTTCTCCCTCTGCGATGATGTCCTACTATACAATGATTCCAAACAGCCTACAAAGAAAAATCCTCAGGGATTTTCACATGGGACATCCGGGGAAGAACCGCACAAAAAGCCTCATGCGCTGCTATATTTATTGGCCAAACATCGACAAGGACATAGCACACATGATAGAATCATGCAAAGGATGTGCGCTTGCAGCAAAAGCTCCAACCACGACGTGCAAACTCTTGGAAGGGGGGTATTGTGAGACCCGAAATACCTACACAATAGATTCTTACAGGTCTATATTAAGTATGCGACACAACACTCTAGACAGAGAGTCAGATAGACAGTGAGAGCCGCGTACAACTACCAGTATTGGACACTAACATATAGTAAGCTTCGCTTACACTATCTCTGTAAACTGTTGTTAATATATCTTTCTTACATCTAATCCGTGTTCAGTGTTTTCCTTCTGTGGTCCCGACTTTGGCCCCACATCAGAGAGTGAAAACGATATTGAAAGCTGGGATCGTAAAAGTGGCGATATATGTTACGACAGGTTTCTACTCCTTTCCACGTGGCACCATGTAACGCTGAACAGAGAATTTTCCTGTCCCCAATAGAATATAGTATTCTCGCGTTCCCGATCTTAACTTCCTGGACAACTATGAGCAACAATACCGGCGAATGTTTCTAAGCCGTCAACGAGGATGTCATGGTTATCATGAAACAGAACAATTCATCCAAATACGCGGTTGTTTTCGGGGCTATCCCCAAGGTTGGTTTTATTTAAATACCATTTTATGTTTCTTTCTTTCTTTCTTTCTTTCTTTCTTTCTTTCTTTCTCTCTCTCTCTCTCTCTATATATATATATATATATATATATATATTAAAAAGACAATCTTTTTATGAATTGCTGAGATTTGAGAAAACTGAGATAGCAAAAATTTGCAGTGAGCAATTGACTCATGTGAATGACGCGTTTGGAACAAAAAAATACACCACATTTTTACTTTTTACAAAAAAAATATCAATATGGGATCAAATATAGATCGGAATCCTACAGAAAGATAATCTTTCATATATAAATATATCGGCTGGCTTTGTGGAAAGAACTCACTGAGGACGATGCCCCTCACATCGAAGAACGTGATCAGTTCTGTTACTTTTTAAAACTTTTCAAAAAGACCTCGTATACACACACACACACACACACATATATATATATATATATATAGTGTTTGTGTAAATATTATTTATTGTACTAGCAGCATGGCTCGGCGTTGCCCGTGCTTGATTCAAAAATCGTACAACTCATACAGCAATCACTATCACTTGACTTAAAATATTTTTTGCCCTTCCTTGCCTTTAATGGAGTGCCCTTTGCCCTGCTGATGTTGCTACATGCCTTACTTCTTGCCTATCTCACACTGCGAATTTTTTCTAAGCTCTATATTAAACATTAAATCGGTTACGAAAAAAGAACTAAACAAAATGAACACAAAACGATCAGCTTTAAAAAAAGGACTCGCAAATGGAAAAAACCGAATGAAAAAAAAATGTTAACAACAAATACTTTTTCCCACCCAACCCAGTTCTGCAGAATTAGAATCAACATTGAGTTTAAGCAAGCGAATGAGCCAATTGGATTAAAGTGCCACGCAGATTGAAATTTTTCCCAATTTTGACGAATGCAGCTATCGATTTTTTGCATGCTACCATGCTAGTTAACATCCGTGTCAATCAGCTGTTGGCTCTCACGTTGGCCAATAGAATCTTCCTGCCTATTCGTGACAGCCAGCTATTGGCTCTCACTCTGGCCAGTAGAAAATGGCTGCAAACTACATGAAAACTGCCTTAGAAGCATGAAAAAATCGATTATTTCCACTATCGATGGGAGTAGGGAAATGCAAAATCGGTCTTGGCCTTCCCGCTAACTTGGAGCACGTGCATGTAAATTTTGGTGCAAATGCGTCGAAAATTGCGGCCGTGCATTCGTTACACACACACACACACACACACACACACACACACACACACACACACACACGCATCCTGCTTTTTATAGATAGAGATTGTCGTTTCCCTTCAATAACGTTTTCTCTCATTTTCCTTCACTATCAGAAACATCTTGCGTCTTATTACCTTGCTTGTTGTGAAATGCTTAAAAACAGAACCGTGTATATTTATGGGGAAGAGTGCTCAATATTGCAGAGCTTTTGTAGAAACTAATATTTTGAAGGTTTTAGCGAAAAACCAACAGTTACGAAATAGTGTTGATTCCTATATTCTCTCTCTCCCTGTGTCTTTGTCTCGCTTCCCCCCTCTCTCTCTTTCATTATCTCTCTTTTTCTCTCTCTCTCTCTATATATATATGTAGATGGTTATTATTGCTCTACTCTTGGTATTGTATCTTCTTTTAAATTAATGCTATGAACGTTTGAATTTATATTCTTTTCGTTTCTCGTTACACACACACACACACACACACACACATATATATATATATATATATATATATATATATATATATATATATACCCAAGTATATGATTGGAGTATACGGAATAAATTCCAATAACCAACAATTACTATTCTTAAACGAGTGCTCAATACAGAGTAGAGCAGATATAATTACTTATTTAAAAATTATAACATAAATATGCTAAATAATTATATATATATATATATATATATATATGTGTGTGTGTGTGTGTGTGCGATCGCTCGTGTGTGTGTGAGTATACTTTATGTGAATACGTCAGTGTCTTGACACAGATATAGATATATCATTAATTCTAATCTGAAATTCTCATCGTATAATTAACAACTTATCCGATTAATCCGTTGGATTAAATGCATTCACAAGGATGTGAATTACAGTTAAAAAAAATAGTTGTTGCGTGAAATAAATGATCTGTCAAGATAAAATGCGCGTGTTTCTGTCTGTTTGCGCGTGCTAAACTGTGTGTGCAAAGCAGGTGTTAGGGCACCTTTTAACTTTACACCATATGTAATACGCAATCTTGTTAATATTATCCGAATGAAACATCGCTGAAAACACAAAAATTGGAACAAGCTAGACTCTAAAGATTCGGATATTAGCCGATATTAACTTATAAGATGACCCGAAAAAAAAAAAAAGCAACGTATAATGTAAGTGATAACATTCCACAAACATTAAAATATCGCTGATCAATTTTAGAGCACCGTTTATCTCTTTGATATTTATTTGATATGCCATTTGAAGCAATTAAATAAGCCATCATAAATATGACAAATTTGTTGTCACGTGATGGGCGGTGATGCAAGCAGAGGAACGTGTATGACAGCAAACAGTATGGATTAGAGTCACAATTATGTTCAACAGGGTGGTGAGCTATCCATTTATTCTCTCTTTTCGTTGTAACATCTTGTCACGCCATTTTCGAAATTACTTTTTCAACTTTGCTGTTTTATATCACAACATAATAACAGAGGAAGCAAGCTTAATAAATAAATTAGAATTATCAAGATGTTAGAATTGTGGAAAAAATGATGCTTCTTGAAGATTATTGAAATTTTAAATTTAAGTTTTTGAATATATTTTAAAATTTCTTACATTTCAGCTTTCTTAGGCATATCTATTATCATAATGTGGGATATTTAATAGCATCTATCTTATTATAAAACGCATATTGTGTGTGTGTGTGTCTGTACGTTTATATATTAGATCGGATTTCCTACATTTTTCAACCGATTTCAACAAAACTTCACAGGACTGCGTAAAATTACCTTGCGGTGGTTCTGACAGCGCCAAAAATTAGAAAAATACAATTGTTTTTGCACGAAATCAATTTGAAAACACGATTCTGTCGCCAGAATGAAAGGGGGACAACTCATATCGAGTTATACTTATTATAAAACCCAGATTGTTTGTGTGTGTGTTCGTTTATATATGGGATCGGATTTCCTACATTTTTTAACCGATTTCAGCAAAACTTCCCTTTTTTTTGTCAGGTAGTGTTTCTTATTGTCTTGCACACTTTTTTCTTTATTTTACATTCAGAATGCTTTAAAAATTCCATTTACAAGACAGTTGTTTATAATAAAATTCTATTCATCAATCGATAGACTCATAACGATTGTAAACAATGTTTTTGTATTGCCTGTCACTTTTTCCGTCTGTCTCTCTATTTCTCTCTCTGTACCCCCCCATATATATATATAAAAGTGAACATAGAGGGGACAGGCTGTTTCATGCTAGATGCAATCGTCAGGCCACGAGTGTTGTTTGTTTTTCTGATTTCTTTATATATACGTGTCAGTGGTGCATTGTGGGTTGTCTATTTTGGCAGTTATTTTGCCGGAAGTCGTTTATTTGTTTATTTATTTATATATTTGGGTTAAATTATTTTGCTTGTTTTTATTTATTTTTATTTTTCATTTTCATTTCTTATCTTATTTATTTATTTATTTATTTTTATTTTTATTGGTGTTTTATTAACGTAGTGAAAATGTGTTTATATCGCTTATTTAATAGTTTTTCCTTTTTTGGTTTGGGAAGATAATTAAAGCTATTTGTTCAATTTTGGGATTGTTTGCTGTAGTTTATTTCAACTATTATTATGGCGGCAGCAGTTCTTAATTTGTTTATTACTTCATTTATTTATTTGGATTGATTATCTTTACTTGTAACGGTTAATTTATCGGGATCGGTTTGTTAGTATATTTATTTATCTATTTGAATTAATTTAGATTAATTTATTTTACTTGTTATTTATTATTTATTTATTATACTGTATATTTTTATTTACTCTTTTCGGTTTTCGATTTTTAAGTAACGTAGTATTTTTTTATCGTTATATAACAGTCGTAGCTATGTTTTTCGTCCGATTTTTGGTTTGATTTTTAATATCTAACTAATATTTTAGTGATAATGGTTTGTTAATTTGTTTATTATTTACTTTATTTGTTTGGGTTCATTGATTTTGTTTTTATTTTTTATTTTTATTCTATTTCGTCTATTCTAACTTATTTTATTGTCATTTTGTTTATTATTTATTTTCTTTTATTAGTTTTCGATTTTTAAGTAACGTAGTAAAAATTTGGTTTCATGTCTGCATTTTGAGATGAGCTCGGGTGGTTCATTTAATAATTTATTTTGGTCTGGGAAGGAAATAATAGCTGTTTTTTTTCTCTCCAAGCAAAATTTGCAAGTTTTGGATTGATTGTTGTAGGCTGATGATCTTTACCAAGATATTTTTGGTGTGATGTGCGTTTTGTTTTTAATTTCCCAGATATACTTAGAAAGCATTTTGCTGTTCGCGTGTTTTCTATTCGTGAAAGATGTTTTGTGTGCATAATTTCTTTGTTTCCAGGGTCCTTCAGTTACTCCTATGTATACTTTTTCTTCATTATCTGGTGATTTTATGGTGGCTTGGAATATACAAATTAACCAAAACAAAATACCAAATCACACCCATTAGAATAGACGAAAAAAAAAAAAAAAAACAACGATTAGAATAAAAATAAATAAATAAATAAGATAAGAAATAAAAAACTAAAAATAAATAAAAACAAGCAAAATAATTTAATCCAAATATATAAATAAATAAAAGACTTCAGGCAAAATAAGCGCCAAAATGTACTACCCACAATGCACCACTGACAAGTATATATAAATAGCCGAGAAAAATAAACAACACTCATGGCCTAACATTTGCATCTAGCATGAAACAGGCTGTCGCCTCTAAGTGTTGACTTCAATGTTCACTTTTATATTTACACATGCTCTATATCTGATATTGAGCACTTTATCCCATAAGAGGATATTTCTTTATATATATACATATATATATATATATATATATATATATATATATATATATTATATATATATATATATATATATATATAGATAGATAGATAGATAGATATAGATAGATAGATAGATAGATAGATAGGTACCACCACTAATTCGATATACGTAAAGTTTAAAATGAATTTAAAAAAATTAAAAAGCTTTCATTTTAGCTATAATTGGAAGCTAAAGGGCTTAAAATTTACTATTTCCATTAAGCAAAATTCTCTGTGGTGTATTTAAAACAAAAATTACATTGATTAGAATGAACTTTTTTTTTCAGTAAAATCGATAAATTCGGCCACTTTATCACATTTATAAAGAAAAGTTAATTCTTGGTTTTAAAAATCTTGCAAACATGAAATATATATTTCTGAAACTTTATTTGAGGAAAATTAGCAAATTAAAGCTTAATTAATCTGATTTGAACAAATATTACTTATAGCATAAAATGTATACAAACATTTCTTAACCACTGTGTTTTGTTTTTATGCCGTACGAATACTTTTTTACCCGTTAAAATGGATAAATGAGATTTATTTCTATTAAATCAATTTTTTATTTTTTGTATGCACATTTAGTTATTTAAAATATGTGTACAGTTAATTATATGAAGTGTATGTTTATTTGTTTCTCCCTACTATATATATATATATATATATATATATGGTGCGATGGATAAATTGTTGTATAAATTAAGCAAGGTGAAAATGGCACTGATATCTCATTACCAAAATTACACAAATTTATCTTGAAATACAAGAGTAAATTCACTCAATAAAATTGCCATCGGTTTCAAACATGGCTTCCAGACGACTTCGGAATCTCCTGCATCTCTTGTTTAAGTTGGTGAATGCTGCCATGATACTTGCCTTCAGTTACAAGGGGTTTTGATGGTCTCTCGCTGAAATGCGCCCAACACATAATAATCAATGGGGTTGCAGTCTGGGAAGTTAGCCAGATGTCAGGGGTGATGTGGTCGCAGAATTTTTCTGGCAGCTATGACTGCTTTCTCCTGCTTGTGTGGCATGGTGCAAAGTCCTGTTGCCAATCATAGATTCTTCCAGCAACCACCCACTTGATCCAGGCCAGAACTACCTCCTGAAGACACGTGATGTAGACCTCCGTGTTGAGTCTGAGGCCCTCACCAACAAATTTGATAGTTGTTTTTTATCAGAACGATCAGAGTTGTCCGAGCTACCGTACCTTCGTAATCAACATTAGAATCAACCAGCTCTTTCCAAATCTTTGCACTTTCCTCAGATTGACACCCAAACACTCTGAAATCTTCGTATTGGAGCTTCGGCACGAATGAAAAGCAGTACAACTTGGCGTTTCCAAATTTCTGGCGGAGTGAATTGCATAATGGTGGTCTTTTTCTCACAGACAGCTGTGCCCAACAAAATAAAAAAAAAAACAACGCGCATGGTCGAAATTAAAAAATATAAAATGGCGATAATTTACTCATCGCACCAAACATCGCATTCAAACATGTTTCATTGAATAATATACACATATTGTCTCTACTTATTTTAATACTGATCCTTTCGAGTTGTCTTATCAGTTTCATGATGTTAAGATGAAATTTATCAAGGAGGCGCCGAGGTTTTTGTTGAACCGAGTACTTTCGATATATATATATATATATATATATATATATATATATATAAATATATATATATATATATATATATATATATATATATATATATATATATATATATATATATATATATATATATATATATATATATATATATATATAAAAGAATAGAAAAGTTCAGAGCAGATAACATTAGAAAGATTTTAGAGTCCCATGAAAATAATTGGATACAACGTCTAAAAACACAATATCCAGCCGAGCTAAACCATAAATTTAACAATATAGATATTACTAATATATAACTCAACAAATCAAAACCTACCCACATTTCTCACCCACACAAGGCAGACATGCTTACGGAGGTGTGGAGGCCTCACACTTATACACACACCCACACGAATATACACACTTACACACATCATACTCACTCACTCCCTAATGAGCCAAATGATAACACACACCCACAGCAATATACACGCTTACACATATCATACTCACTCACTCCCTAATAACCAAATAACACACACACATACAAAAACTAAACAGAGACACATCCCCTCTCCAGGACCAATAAAACTGTCAAACTGACCACGGGAATTCAGAGAAGCATAGATCCATCCAGCTCTTATATCAAATAACAACTTAAAAGAGACTGTTTGAACAACACAAGGGATGTTAAAAGATTCATGTTTAAAAGATAAAAAAACAAATGAAAACTACAGACAAAAGATCATTTTCTCCACCAAGACATTCATTTCTGTAGTTTACTGCTACCAGCAAGCAGAAATATTTCTCCCCCCGATGATGGCCATTTTGACCGAAACTAGTCGAGGAATCTAAATGAAATAATAATAAAAAAAACGAAAGAATATTAATCTACAACCCAGTGTGTCTGAAGATTTTAATTTTTTAATATTTTTTTATTGTTCAATATATATATATATATATATATATATATATATATATATATATATATATATATATATATATATACCCAAGTATATGATTAGTGCATACGGAATAAATTCCAATAACCAACAATTACTATTCTTAAAAGAGTGCTCAATACAGAGTAGAGCAGATATAATTACTTATTTAAAAATTATAACATAAATATGCTAAATAAATATATATATATATATATATATATATATATATATATATATATATATATATATATATATGTGCGATAAATATAATTATTTATTTAATAAAATTATTATATATATATATATATATATATATTATATAAAACGTTTAATATGTAAGATCAGTGAATTTCTCAATTTTTCTATTCTATGATCAGCGACAAGATATCCAATTTTTTCATTTTTACCTCCACTGATCTTGCATAGTAAACTTTATTCTAATAATTAACATAAAACATGTCTATTAAAAATAACTATTATATTCGCCACTCTGTGCAATTTTAAAGTAGATTATATCAAATTTTAAACCAAGAATAACGTTATTGCTTTCACGTTATTTTTCATAGAGAAAAGCAAAAATGCATATAATATTAAAAAGGAAAACAGTGAAGTGTGTCAGATATACAGCGCATGAATTTTTAATCGAAATCTGATTATCGGCGCCTTTCGAGCGAATATTCTACCAAATAATTTACATATATGAAAACAAAATCGAGAATATTTTGAACTGCTAAGTTTTAGATATCAAGGTCACAAATCTGCATGAAAAATTTAATGTTTTCTCTGCTGAATAGAGAATGAGATCAGAACGTTATTAAAATGCTTCAGCAGAAACACAAATAGAGTGGGAAATATAAAGCGCCTCGTTCAATCAATCAGGACAAAGAAGACCGCTCTTCTGCGCACAAGTGGATTCTATTATTTGTTTTAGCTTTTTATCTGACGACGAAGCAGTGCCTAATTATAATAATCCATATAGCAATTTATTATTCGTACGAAAAATTAGATATCACAAGATTAGGACCTTTTCTGTTAATTCACCTCAAAATATTAATTCATACTAAAATAAAAAGAATTTATATTTATTAAAATACAAAACAACATTCAGAAATGGTCTTTTAAAATTGTTAAAAAAAATGCATCCATTAATATTCTTTGCTTTCCGTCTCTAAAGAAACTCCCACAAATCAGAGTCTATCCTGCTGCGATGAGTCCCAAACATGGACTTATTCTGCATTTTGGCGTCCGCCACGCACTTTCGATTGTTTGCATAAAAAACGGACAACTCTCTCCCTGTAGTTGCATTCTTGTAGTAACCGAAGCGATTTTATGACAAGCTAAACAAATGTTGATTTAAAAGTTATAATTTCAAAAGAGTGACAGAAATTTAATAAAAAACAAACTTTGTTTTAAAATTCATAATTTCTCGAGGTGAGTTAATATTTGCGATAAGTAAGAATATTATTTGTGGTGAATTAATAGAAAATAACCCAAAATGGTTGAAACGCTTTGAAAAATAAATTTCCCAGTTTTTAATTTCTATTTTTTAAAACTATATTGACACTGTTCAGTTCCGTGTTAAGAATTGCTTCTTCTTCTTCTTCTTCTTATTATTATTATTATCTGTCTGTTAGCGCTTTTTATTATATGCGGTACTGCCCATTCCAGTGACTAATTTCGGTACCTGATGGGTAGAAAGTCTCCTTCTACGTTTCCGTTCATGACTCACTTATAATACTGACGTTTCTTGAATCGCAAATACTTCACAGTCAGTTCATAAGCTGGCATTTGGCATTGTTGGAACACTTCTCAAGTGATACGTGTTATACCTAGTCTGAAAGTAGATAGTTTTGAGGTTTTACAAATGGTTTTATATTTATTCTAACTCCAAGTATTTTAATAAAGAAACAAAACCCAAAAAACTCGGAAGTATTTAATCATTTACTTTTAAATTGTCGGTCCTGGATTGTTGGTGGTCTTTTTGCTTCTTTTTATGTTAGGAAAGTCATTTAAATCTTGTTAAAATGAATTTAATAGTGATAATCAATTTGAACTTTTTTTTAACACTATTACCATCACAGCACGAGAAGTCTCTAGACTTATCAAAGGCCTTGACCTTAAGAAAGCCACTGGTTCAGACAAAATTCTAGTGCTTGTCCTTAAGAATATTAACCCAGAATTATCTCCCAATCCTGGTGAAGTTATTCAACTGCTACTTGAAGGCGAAATCCTTCCCAAGCCTGTGGGAAGTGTCAAGCGTATGCCTGGTTTTCAAGAACGTGGATATGCGCTTTTCTTCCTTCCAGTACAGAGCCATCCATCTCCTCAGTGTCATCAGTAATTTATTTTTTGAGGCCATAATAAATAAGAAGGTCATCAAGCACGTAGAAAAAACAAACTCTTCAGCGATGAGCAGTATGGGTTTCAGTCAGCCCAATCCACTTCCGACATCCTAACTACCATCACTCAATGAATCAGTGAGGCTCTTGATGACAAACATCCCTCGAGGACCATAGCATTAGATATCTCAAAGGCCTTCGACAAGGTGTGGCACAAAGGCTTACTACACAAGCTATCCAGTTATAGAATCACTGGAAGGGTCTTCTCAAACATAAACCCCTTCCTAACAGGTCCCTGAAAGGAATTATCAATGGCCAGTCCTCTGGAGCGCTAGAGGTCAGTGTAGGTTTCCTCCAGTTGTCACTCTTCGGACCAATCTTCTTTTTGATATACATAAATGATCTGTCTATATTTAGATCATTTGTAAACATCTATGCTGATGATATGTCTATATATGAGTGCATCTCTAAAACTCGGAATTATCATCAATCCGAACAAAGTTATTCAACCGCTGCTTGAAGGAGAAATCCTCCACAAGCCAGTGGAAAGTGTCTAGTCAATTTCATATTCGTTTTATTAGGAGAGAGTGGTGGCAGCTTGGATTCTAAGAGGCAGCGTGAGGAATGACGTTACAGGGACGTATGTCAAAACTTATCTCAGCGTCCCTCCACGAGTGGTCTTAACCGGTCGCTAACCTGGGAATGAGAGCCGTATCGACGCTTCAGGATTCTTGCGACCCTATATTGAATTCGCGTCGTTTTGTCCGTGTATCCCAAACCCAGACCAAAGCAAGCCATCACTGTCAGAATACCACGGCAACGAGGCATCTCCGGCCAATCCCTGACCATTCTGACACGGTCTTCGCATTCTGTAATAAATGGTGTATGTAAAGTATATTTTGGGTTTCTTTTAAGTCAAATTAATACAAATTTTTGCCATATTTTGACTGTATTTTTTTCTTTTATTGTTTTAAATTTCTGATCGTTAAGCTTCAAATAACGTTAACAAAAATGCCCAAGAGAAACTATGGTAGTTGAATAAGCACATTCCATCTTCCGTATCGTTTGTCACCGTCCATCACAATAAAATAAACGGTTTTCAGCGCTAAAGCTGAATTAGTCAGTAACGCTCCCTCATCATTTCATGAAATAGTTACATATTTTGTAAAAAAAAAAAAAAAAAAAAAAAAAATAAATTTGAAAAAATAAAAAAATGTACATATCCAAATTTTTATATTATCTAGTTTTAGTAGGTTCCCTGGGAATAGGCGGCATTTTGTTAAATGCTGGATTGGGCCAAGATGAATGCGTTCTTTTGGTAATAGAGTCACTTGTAAGAATGAATCAGATTAACTAGATGTAGGATAGTCAGTAACGACTAAGCCTTTCCTCACTTCCCCTTCGGCCTTATGTTACATGAAATGTAAAACGAGGCTTCATTTAAAAATAAATAGTTGAATAAAGCTTCATAAGCTTATTTTTAGAGTTGTTACTATACTACATAAACATACTTTACTGTATGTCTCCACTGGTTTGGGAATAACACTAGTTAGTTTATAACACAAACGCTATATAACAACGTTACATGGTGTCTTGAATACCTAGGGGGCGGGGCAGATAAACCCACTATTTAATTCAGGGGACTATACGCTTAACAAAATAACACTTCCTTAAACAGATACTGATTTTTAGAACACCGGCATACCTACGAACATCAAGACATATAAACAAGATGTCGACCTCGCTGGAAAAACGTGATCTCGTCTATGAATGAGATCACGTCAGTATTTATACTAACGAGATTTTCTCCTGATAAAGTAAACCCAGGCTTTGTCAATTTAGAAACGGTGGTTTTTGTCCATGAATAGCTATTTATAACAAAACTAATCATGCAATCAGGTTTGTTGAATTTAATATTAAATTTTATCCTCTTGTACCTCAAGCAATTCACCTGTAGCTTTCGAATTCAAGTTCTTAATTTTTCGTGTGCATGCATTGTGCGTGAAGATAATATTAAAACCACTGAACCATTTGTCATTACATTTTGTACGTAAAATTATTGTAACATGAATTACAAATAGGCATTAGAATAATCCAGAACTGATATATGCAAGACACCTGCATACGGATAGAAAATGAATTAAGTAGCTCTACAAAAAATAGAAAATGATGTGAGACAAGGATTGTTTTCTCCTCTTTAACCTTTATCGACGGTATCTTAAGAGGACTGTCGATACTATCAGGACGTAATCTTAACAATATAAGATACGCGGATAACATGTTGATGGTCGACTCGGAAAGAAATATTCCTGGACCGCATAGACAGGATAGAAGAATCCAGCGACAAAAAAGAACTAATTATCGTATTGTCGACAGAAAGAAAAAAAAAAGATCCAAGATGTGAGTTCCAAATTGGATATATCGACATCAAGTAAGTGAAGAAGATTAAATATCTGGGAATTGTTTTAAACAAAGGCGGGAAAGGCAACACCGAGATCGGAAGCCGCGTTTCACTAGCGAAAGAAGTACCCGAAAAATGAAGCAAGATGCTGAAAAACGGAGAAATTGTTTGAAACAAAGAAAAGAGTGACAGCCCTCCTCTTGTATGACAGTAAATGCAGGAAATCTTTCTACAGATGTAGAATATTGGAATCTGTAGAAATGTGGTTCTACAGAAGGATGCTGAAAATTTCATGGAGTAAGCAACACTAAAGTTTTAAAGAAAATGCACAGAAAGAACACTTCTACTCAGAATCAGGAGAAGACAGCTGACGTACCTTGGACACATAATGTGGAAGGAAGGCTTCGAAAACTTAACCTTCACGGGTTATACTGAGGACAAGGGAGATAGAAGAAGGCAGTAAGCCACTTACCTGATGAGCTTGTGTCAATGAATGGTGGAACGGGTTAGCCTTAGGGCAAGGAGAAAAAATGCTAAGGGCAACAAGGAAATAGAAGAGAACCATAATCACCTACGTCCTGAAGTGACTCGGGACAAAGATGTATGGCTTATATAATATAGAAATAATTTTTTTATTTTAAAAACAGATTGCAAACTCTTTTTCTCTTATATCCCGTGTACCTTCAGGGCGTTGACGATCATTGTTTTCCACAATTTCCTTTGTCCTTTGTAGCGCTTAATAAATTTTGTCTTTTTGTTAGCTCTCCTAAAACTTGTTCCGCCATCCATTTACACAAGCTCACTAGGAAGGTTATGAAATTATTTTCCTCTTACTATTAATCTGCTCTGCACGAAGTCACAAGTCATTGTTGAGCGTCTGGTCTTGTTCAAATTTCCCAGAAACTCTAACTAACGTCTGCTCAACATAGTTGCAGTATAAACTGTTACTGGTGGTGTTGAATAAACACAAATGCGACTGCAATAGTGATTGACTAGCCATCCTAGTAGACGGGTATCCTTGAATACGATTGGCTAGTTCATAAGCACTAGACATTTTAACTGTCTTATACTCATGTTAAGTATAAAATTCCCTTTTTGTTTTCATTTTCTCTAAAACTTCGTCGTTGCTCACATGGTATTCGCAGAATCCTTTTGTAGAACCACATTCCTGTTGCTTCAAGTTTCTTCTCCATCTGTGATGAGATTGTCAAGCAATCACTGCCATATAGTACTGATATTACATAATATTCCTGTACCCTTTCCTTTGTTTTTAATGTTTTTTTCTGTTTCTTAATACGTTGCTTAGCTTCTAGAAGGCAATTTTTGCTATCTCACTGCACCTTCGGATTTCAGAGTCGCACTTTGCCCCCGCTGTTAAAACACCTTGCGTTTTCTGTTATAACTGCCATGAAGATGTCGTTTTACTTGTTTGATTTTGGGATCTCTAATTTGTAATTTTCATGTTTTGCATTTATTTTACAAACAAACATGCACTTTCTCTTCTTGAAAACCCATCTTCTTCTTTTATGTGCATTTTCCTTCAGGACTTTAGCGACTATGACCCTTTACATCTTCCTGTCCCTTGTAATTTTTAATAAATTTCGTCTTCTTGTTATTACGCCGCTTTCTTCTGTCTCCCTTTGTCTTAATCTGACCTGTGAATGTAAGATTACCCAAGCCCTCCCTGCTCATTACGTGACACAAAAATTTCAACTGCTTCTTGCTGATGTTAAGTATAAGTTTCCTTTTTTAAAAAATAACAAAAAAAAACTCGTTGTTGCTCACATGCTCAGTTCATGGTATCCTCGACATCTTTCTGTAGAACCACATTTCTGTTGCTTCAAGTCTCTTCTTCATCTTTGAGGAGATTGTCCAGCATTCGCTGCCACGCAGGAGAAAAGTGTATTAATTTTGATTAAACGTTCTGTTATCTTACGACAGAAATCGATTCTAAATTTATCAGGCTACTTAGTTTAAGACAAAGGTAAATTATTATTTCACTTTAGAAAGGGAATTCTACCGAATGCCACGGCAAGCATAATAAAGATGAATTAATTTCTTTTTTTTTTACAAATAGATTTTTAAAATATCGTTTCCTTTTTCTACTTTTGCATAGAGTTTACAAGTCTTATACATGTAGGGAATCATTGATAGTATTTTATCTACAAATACTTACCAAATATTTAAAGGAAATTATACAGATTTATCAATATGTCTTTCTTTCAAGATCTTCCCTGTGTCTTTGTGGAGAGGAGAGTTTGCATATCACTGTGCTTGGAAATAAATAACCTCTTTTAGATGAAACAGTATCAGTATGACGATAAAGTACATCCAGCTGCAAGGCCTCTGTTCGGAAGGAACAGGGAACCATATTTTAATTGCTGTTGTTCCCAGTTCCACTCTGACTCGGTGTGGTAGCACTTGTTAGGGCCCCATCTATGAGCAAGTAGTTAATCTCCAAACAGAAGTAAAACATTATGAAAGTATAAAAATAGATTTTATAGTAAAATTACCCACAATACATTGTTGAATAAAAAATACATTTCCAACAATACATTTAAAAAATACCTGTAATACTTTTTAGAAAAAAGAAATTAGCAGTAATACTGCTGATTCTTAACAAAAACCGCCTTTACAAAAATATGTCAATGGAGCCTGATCTACAAACTGATTTCTTAGAAAGAATATATATTCTGTTCATATGAACCTATCCTAAAAATATTTTCGGCATTAAATAAGCCATTGAGGTTGATATGCCGTAAAACCAATTATTAATATTATTATTAGCGTCTATTCTCTTGGTTTATATTGTAATTCTCAAATGTTTATTCTATCACATTTAAAAAGCAACCTGGATGGAAAATAAGCCACGTAAGCGATATAAATCTCTTATCTTTATCGAGCTTCCAAGACAGCGCTGTTATCTGTTTGAGTGTTTACCGTTAGGTGTCGCATAAATAAGCCATATTTCAATATTTCTTACTTCCCCGATCGTTGCTGCGTCGCCATATTACTTATTTTATTAATAAGTCTAATAGTTTATGAATTTTCTTTCGATGAAGCATTGTCGTTTTTTGGCGAGATTTTCTTTCGTCTTATTTCTGTTACCTTTTATTGCAATTCTTAAATACTATCTTTGCGACAATTGTTAAGCAAATTCGTTTTTAAAAACAAAGTCTCGTGGATCAGGAATACGAGTTAGAATCTTGCAGCTGGGTTATTATTTATTTTCGCGATCTGTTGTTTACTCACTAAAATAGAACAGCAATCTGAGATTCGTAATAAAAAGCACAAGAAATTTGATGAAAGACTATTAGAAAAAAAGATCTTACTAAATAATGTACCAAGTGTTTTCATGTTTCATTGATTTTTCAAACGGCAAATGATAAGAATAACAGATGAAAATAGTTTCTTATGGTACATTAATTTTGACGGCATGGATAAACGAGATTTAATAGTTAAAATAATAAACTCATATTCCATAAAATCAAAGAAGTATCACGCCTTAAGTTTCTTAAACATTTGTGCACATAATATCAGAAGAGACAAAACATGAAAAAATCATGCTCAAGAGCCACTCAAGTTTGTAGTCGAAATGTAATGTGGTTGGTTATGCTAATAGAAGAATGAGGTTGATTATGCTAATAGAAGAAAAATGTAGTAGGAAGTGTTGATTATGACGATAAGGAGGAGAGATAACGATCGACACCTGACTTTAAGACATCAAGATTGTTGTGTTTAGGAAAGCAAAACTGCTGTAGAGTGGGAAATATGTCATAACTCAATACGTCATAACTCAATACGTCATCACATGAGAAGGTAATCCCGTTAGTCATTAAGTTTTTAGTCATTAGTCATTAGCGAAAGGTGGGTAAAAGAAGCGAGCTTGCTTCGTGTGAACGGGGCTAGCCTTGATTTTCTCTTCTAGGTCAACCTATTGCACATCGGGGTGGCTTCCGGTGGAACCCTCCCCTTGGTTAGGTTAGACAAGCTTCAGTGTACCTAGTTAATGTGAGTAAGTGTTGTTCCTGGCCTGCATCCCGGCCGTTCTTTGGTTATGATCCAAGTCGAGATTCCCAACCTCCCCAGTTTGTTTTGACCCTCCCCTTTCATGTCGACTGGGCCAGTTTTATATTTTCCCATTCCAGCCTAATATTTTATACTTTTTCCCACTCCCTTAGCGAGAGCGTCTCTTGATTTTGTCCCCTGGGCAGAATACAGCGGTCTCTCTGTTTATGGGTTGGACAGTCCCTACTAACATCAATTATGTTTAGTTTGTATTTGTGTTTATTTTAAGTTTATTATTGGGTTCATTTCCCTCCCCTCTCATTTTATCATTATTAGAATTGTATATATATATCATCATTAAAATTTTTATGGCATGGAGCGCGATTTTGGTAGGTCTCCCTTGAGAGCACGTGGTATTATGGTGGTTGAAGGATTGTTTGGTGATGGACGAGTTCTTTTGGTGAATGGGTAAAATGTAATGTACGAATGGGTCGCAAATCTGATTAGCTACGTATAAGATAGTTAGTGTTGACCAGCCTCTACCCCTCCCCTTTATTGGCCTCGTGCCACAATTTGTACTTTTTGTATGAATAAATACCAGTCATAAAGTTTTCAGTCAGTGAAGTGGCATACGTGATACTCGCTGGGGCAATCATGTCTCTTTCGATTCATAACCGAGTAGGCAGACGATTTTCCCGCAGTAGGTATCGTTTCATTCTACGTGGCCGAGTGGTTAGAACGTTCGCATTAGGACCATGGTCGATTTGTCAGGAAGGAGACTTCCTGATGTTATCGGACTGGAGGGTCGATCCCAGTGTGCCTGAAAACCATATCACGGGTTGACTCAAACCTTGTGAGTGAAAATGGGCAGACGGGACCCTTGGGTGCCGTCAATAGCTGTGCTAGCACGAAGTCACAAGTCATCGTTGAGCGTGCTGGTCTTGTTCAAATTATTGATCACTTTAGATAACACGCTATTTCCCAGAATCTGTAACTAAGGTTTGCTCAGCATAGTTGCAGTATAAACCACATATGTTACTGGCGGTGTTGAATAAACATAAATGCGCCTAGCAATAGAGATTGGCTAGCCATCCTAGTAGACGGGTATCCTCAAATACGATTGGCTAGCTATAGAAACTGGTTAACAAGCAAGGCTGTCTTCTTATTCAAACAATAATTTGGTGGGGCGAGAAGAGATGGATTCATACGTTTGCGCGTAAGGGAATGTAACGAAACCGAACAAGTAAAAATGAGCAAAGTAAGGCTGGAAGAATATCGAAAAGCCCTAGCATGGCTGATCATATATAGGAGAAAAAGGGTAGTCATCTGGCCCTGTGGAATGAACTGAAAATACTGGATAAGGAAGAACACCGTCGAGTCGGACGTCTGAAAAAATCAGCGTGTATGTTAGGCTATGAGGACTTTCTTAGTAGGATACCCGTCTACTGGCATAGAATAAATAGAATATGGAAACCGCTAATAAAGAAAGAACGCAAATAACAACAAGGCTTCAACTATTGCAACAGCAGTTAAAACATGACAGCCAGCAGCAGCAGTTGCAATCTAATCAGCAGTCATGTTAAGTTTAAGGATACAAGTTTAGCACAGCAAATTGCCCTACAGGACCATGGCCTTGTGTTGGTCTGTGAATTTCGTGACATAATGGTTGTGAGTTCAATCGCTGGATCGGGTAGTGTGTACCTTCACTTGCACTCAACGAGAAATAATTCAACAGTAGTAAATAAAATAAGAACTAGAAGATAACCTAGACATGTGCAGTAGAACAATAAGAGTCTAACCACGTATATTAAATAAAGGGTTCAAATTAGAATATCCAGCAGATCGACATCTGAGGTCAATAGTCCGAATATATATATATATATATATATATATATATATATGATAGATACAAATAAAGATAGGTTACTTAGCGGGTTGATGTTATTCAGCTGATTGATATATATATATTAAAAATTGCAGCGCTTTTGTCGGAAAGGGTTATATGAATGTTTATGGCGTTATATATATATATATATATATATATATATATATATATATATATATATATATATGTGTGTGTGTGTGTGCGCATGTGTGTGTGATTATGGTAACAGAAAGGTCGATTATGTAATTATTTTCTATCTTAAATTATCACCCATTTTCGTTTTTTTGTAAGTTGTATTGGGCACTTTCTATTACTTAATCCGTTTATCACTTATTATATTTGTTAAAAGTTGGATTTTGTAAACTGAGTATATATATATATATATATATATATATATATATATATATAGTTTAACCCGGATATAAGGGAGTTGTCGGGACCGGAGAAGAAGTCTCTTATATCCGGGTTTCTTTATATCCGGGTTTGGTCTATTTTGTTTACATTAACGCAGGCTCTAATTTGGGACCAGAGAAAATCTCTCTTATATCCGGGTTTCTCTTATATCCGGGTCTCTTATATCCGGGTTACACTGTATATATATATATATATATATATATATATATATATACACTTTACAAAATCTCTCTATTTCTTTCTCTCTCTCTCTCTCTCTCTATATATATATATATATATATATAGAAAGGAGTTCCCAAGTGAGATGTGCGAGAAAAGAAAATGTTAGCCTAGAATTTACAGTTACATCTATGCCATCTCAAGTGTAAATTGATGAGATCTCGACACCAGTCTAGTACTGGGTTTAAAATTTAAAAAAAAGTCTAAATACCATAGCGATGAGTTCGTCCGAACAATTAACGTTAAAGTATCTATAGACAAGACACAGAGAAGCAACCTTACGGCGCTAGGAAAGTGACTGGAGCCGAGCTGCCAGATCAGGACCAATAATATTACTGGTCCTTCTTTGGCTTTTATCAAGGACCTCTAGATAAATAGCAGAATCACCAAACCATGAGTGGCAGCAATATTCTAAGCATGGACCAGTGGTAGATTTATAGATATGTAAGATAGATTCTGGAGAGGAAAACTGTCTCGCACGACACAGAGTTTAATTTGAAATGTTATGAAAATTTGATTCATTTGGGAATAAAATCTCGAATATTTATTCGAAAGAAAAAACCTTCATATGGATAAAAAGTGAATTGTGCAAGTACACACACACACACACAAAAAAAAAAAATTAGAAAGTTAAGACAAGGACGCATCCTCTCACCGGATTTTTTCAACTTTTACAGAGACGACAATACTAAGATGAATAGAAGTTCGACTAGGATTTATTACTGCCCACATACAGTGTTCACAACATAAGGTACACAGACGACACGAGTTGTTGGCAGACACGGAATAAAAAGTACAGGCACTTTGAGGCAAGCCAGAATAAAAAAAATAACCATCACTTTTAGGAATGATATATAGCGATTATTAAGAGGGGTAACCCAAGATGCAGGCTAGAAATCGGAGACGTTAAAAATCCAACAAGTACAGAGATTTAACTCTCTGGGAAGTGTTATAACAGATGATGAAAAATATGACACAGAAATTCGAAGATGTATTGGAATAGCAAAAGACCTTCCAAAATCTAAGCAAAGTATTAAGAAAAGAGAAACAAGAAACTTTCGTTACAAAGAAAAAGTAAAGGTAAAAGGCACAGGGACATTAATTTACGCTGGTGTGTAAGTGACTGCAGCCAAGATGCCATGTCAGGACCTGTAATATTGCAGGTTCTTTGGATTTTTATCAAGAATTTTTAAATATATATTAGCAGGTTCAGACAAGATTTGGAAAATGCCATGGATGGTGAATGTGTTCTGAGGAAAATAGAAACAAAAAGAAACGTATATTTAATTTCGGAGATAGTTGATAATTCTGGAACTGCTAATAAGGAAAGACTTCTTGGAGAATTTGACTCTCACATAATATATTGAAGGCAAGAGGAGGAGAGTAGAACATCGAGTAACGAGTTTGTATAAATGAACGGTAGTACAGAGAGCAGGAAGAATATTAATAAAACAATTATTGCTGAATCGGATAGTTGTGAGCCATTATCGACAATATCGCGAAGAGATACGGCACATCCAAGAAGCTGGAATAAGATATCTTGCATTTTTAAAGACATTGTGTTTTTGGATACGTTTACGATAGGATGTACACGGCAGAGATGAAGAAAAAAGCGTTTAAAAAGATAAACAGGTATTTTTATTAAAATTTGTTGTTATATAATTTGATGCTTTAACTTTTAGCAACATAATTCGGAGTGTATGTCTATATACCTTCCGTAATTGGAAATTCTGTATCATTCGAGATCAGAGAAGGTCAAAGCTGCATATTGATGATTTCTAAAAATATCAGTTTGATAACAATTTAACCTTTGATTTGATAGTAGTTAAGGTATTATAGTGTCTATGTCTATTAATACGTATATTTTATTTTATTTTTTTATTTCATTAGGCTTTTGCCACAGATACGAGCAACAATTCTTCGTATAATGTTAGTAAAATCACAGAATATTCTTTAAATTTTATTTAGCTTTTCACTGTCCAATCAGTTTTAGTTTGTTTGATCTCCTTAGCACAAAATGTGCAATGCTGGAACAGTGGTTGCCAAATTTGTTTGCTTTGGGTTGCATTTTCGGAATTAAAATTTACTATCACCTCACCAAATTTTATGTGATAAAAAGTACATTTAAAAATAAATAAAACAAGAGTGAGTTAAAGGGAGATAACCAGAGATTCGCAGTCAAAAAATTATCATTGATGGCTCTCTCCAATTTGTGGAGCCTAGTTATACTTAATACTTGATATAATGCAAAAATATCACAATAATAAAATCGCTCAATAATTATTTATAACTATTTATTCTGGTACTCATTTTGAAATCATATTTATTTTTGGCATATTAATTTTCGGAACTGTTTCTAAATCTTTGATTGTCTTTCATTCATTCCGTCTCACCTGTTATCCTCTTCCACCTTACCTATGAGGTGCACCGCACCTTTTGGAAAACCCTGCCCTAGAGGAAGCATTCATTATTCATTCAGTGAACAGTTAACATTACTGTCAGTTAAGACAAAAATATTTCTTTTAAAACTATTTTCAGGGAAATAGACATTTCAGAGAAATAAATCTTAGACGTCTACTGTGATCACTTTTCTAATATTGATGGGAGTTTCCTTCCCGACCTTTTGTTTCAAGTCGTGTGGAAAGTCAGTATTTAAAATTTATCTGTATTTTCCCTTTTAGTTACTAGTGTAATCGATTTGAGCTGTTGCTTTTGTTGGAAATGATGTGGTTGTTATTTGATAATGTCTTTTTGTTTGCGTGTCTGTAGCGCCAGTCTATAAGATCTGATCAGTGATTGTCTTCTTTAAGGCCAATATGAGAAAACTGTTGTATATAGTTTATATATAGTTTATATATAGTTTTTATGGTTTAAACGTTTCCGAAAAAATTGGATGCCATGTATGACAGACATATATCAGTGCAGATTTGGACACTTAGAAGGTGTTGTGATGGTTAACAAATTACGACAGAATAGTGAGTTTTGATCCTCACTGGGCACTCCATACTCACGGCCTTGTGCCACATCCTAAATACGCAATACATCTTTTGGGCACTTCGACGTGGTGTAATGGTTAGCAAGCTTGTCTCGCTAGATCAATTATGAATGAGTAGAGAGTTCGATCGTGCTCCAAACATTTGGCGTTATGTCGCATCTATGTCACGCTTACAAAATGACTTGTGCACTTCAACGTCGTGTAATTGTTAGCAAGTTTGTCTCACTAGATCAATTACGGCTGAATAGTGAATTCGATTCTCACTGGGTACCACACACTTTCAGCTCTGTGCCACATAGAATGATGTAATGGTCAGCAAGCTTGTCTCGCTAGATCAATTACGCCTGAATAGGGAGTTTGCTGCTTACGTCTAAGCTATGCTTAGAAAATCACTATATATGAGTGTAGATCTGAGATGACTATTTAAAAACATGACTCTGGTTCATATTTTGGCTTCGTAGAATCTTACAGTGTTGGACAAAACTGTTTCTAACTCCGATTATTCTGCATTCAGTTTCCTAAATCCCATTACTGAATTTCCTATAACTGATCTATACACCGATGTATTTAAAGAGTTTAGTGTTCATTAATTCCACATTCTGAAGTTTTATGAGTGATTCAGGATATGTGTCATTAATTTTTATGACTGTTTCAGAGTATGTGTTATTATTACTCTTACCCACTCCCAGTTCATAATCTTATTTTAGAAATAATTATATTAAGGCCTACGTCATGAGTACAAAATGTTGATTTTTGTTCAAAATCTTTCTTGTACTACTTATGAATACCTATGCCATCAGCATAGTCCCCACCCTTAGCGTAGTACACTGCCCTGTTTTCTATTAGTAGTTTCGTTTTGCATGTAGTATCAGTCAGTTATGTACCATGCGTGATACACGCTTATGCAATCATATATCGTTCGATACATGACTGACGAGGCAGATTTTTCCTACAGTAGGTTACCATTTCTTTCTGCGGTAATCCAATTGCCATCCGAGACTATAGAACCCGGTCTGTTCTACTATTTACCTATTGCTAGGGGGGGGAGAAGAAGAGGATTCATACCTTTCTTAAGGGTATTAGCATGTAAGTGAATGTAATGTGGTATGGTGTGTTTAAATGGTCAATGCTCATTTCGTCACATCTGTGCTTTTACACACACAAAGCATAGTGTCGTTGGAGGAACTCGTTGCCGAGTATGGGCGTGCTCATCGATATTTCCTTCTGTGTGAAGAGACACCCGCAGCCACGGTATGGTAGGGTAGCAGGGTTCAGGGGTGGAGTGCTCTGGTTTTTCATTGGGGTCACTTCGCCTCTTCTATATGTCTTCTGATATTTTCGAAGGATGTGCTTTTTTTATGGTCTGCTCTTCTCCAATTACTTCTTTCTGAAGCTTCCGTCTCCCAACTGACCGGATCGATTTCTGTCTCCCAGCAAAATGTTTTTGGGGTTATCTTTGTATGTCCTTGGAATCCCACGTGGTCTCTTGCCAGATGCAAGCCCCGAGAAGAGGATTAGTTTTGTTAGGCGGATGTCTGGCATTCAGAAAAGCTGTCCGGCCCATCGAAGTTGGTATCAAGTCATGATTGTTTCTAGGCTCTTAATCTTTGTGAGGGGGAGAAATTCTTTTTTCGTGATCTGGTCCTCCCACGCGTTCCGCAGGATTTGACGAATTTTCATTTAATAGAAACTTTCAAGTTTGCGGATGCCTCTTCGATAGAGTACCCAGGTCTTACATGCGTACAAGAGAGTCGAGATTACGACAGCTCGGTAGACCATAAGCTTGGTGGTTTGTGTTAGCCCGGGATTGCTGAAAACACTTTTGAATAGCTTCCTGTATGCTCGGTGGGTGGCCAAGATTTAGTTATTGACGGCTTTTTCATGGGATGCATTTGATGTTAGTACGCTACCAGTATATGGAAATTATTCACCATTTTCCAGGGCCAGTTTATTCTTGGTGATTTTGACTCCAAATATAGTGTAGGAAGAGAGGATCTCTCCGTTCCTTCTTGTATTGCTGATAAAGTTTGTTAACGATAGGCTAAAAAAGACTTATTGGAATAGTCATCGACCATTATTTAAACACTTGTATTCTTTGTTACCTGACACATAAAAATATCATTTTAAACAAGATTGTCTAGCAATGAAACATATATTACAACAATGAAAAACGTAGAAAATTGTTCCTAGACTGTAGACAGATCTTGACCTAAAAATAAGGTTCTTTTTTTAAGTGTCGTGTCCCTTGAAGGCATTGGTGATCATGACACTTCATAACTTCTTATAGTTTGTAACCTTTAGTAATGTTTGTGTTTTACTATCCTTTCAACTCTCAAATCTGACACCCATATACACAAGTTTGTTTACTCGCTGTTTCCTTCTTATTGTCAATATGTCCATTGAGTGTCAAATTTTTCAAGCTTTGTTTCTTGTCCTGGAAATTTCACCTGTCTTTTTCCGATTTTAAATATAATTATTCTTTTTGTTTCCATTTTACCGTAAAACTCATCATTGCTTATATGCTTTCTCCACATTATTCTCAGTATCCTTCTGTAGAAACACATATTGAAAATAATATGCAGGAAGAATATAAGCAACGAAATGTAAATAAAACCCAGGGAACAATTATGACGAAATAATTCAATATTGGTAAGTTTTTATGAATAAATATGTCGAAAATATCGGTTATCGTAACATCAAATCTAATAACTTCTTGTTAAATTATAATTTGTTATAATGTATTTATGTAGATTAAACAAGGTTGTTACATCAATTCTTTTGTTTTTTTTATCATTTATTTTAATACTTATTTTATTAATAGTTCTGTTGAATCATTCAACATTGCATTCCTTTTTCATTATTTACGACCCCCCTACGAACGATCCACTAACTGCTCAATGTCTCGACGATAGAAATCACTTGTTTTTGATTCGAAAAATTCATTAAGCCACGTTTTAAGATCCACATCCTTGTTGGACGAAACACCCCTAAAATTATTAGAAAGCGACAGTGAGTGTATCAGAACTTACTAACATAGTTCTTTATTTGTATTAATGAGTAGTCTGGTGTCGAGCGAGTAAACTAGCGGCAATGGAGGAACGCTGAAGTTTGTTTCTCTCGGTCAATGCATATTGCACTCGTACGCCGTGTTTTTGGACCTTACCTGTAGAGTAATATGAGAGCTTTCCGTCTTCTCTGAGACAATTCCATAATGGCCTGACGTGGTTCTTCTTTAATCAGCGCGTGCAACTGGTTCTCATTAAACTGAACAGGCCGGCCAGAACTGTGCGTTTGAACCTCCCATCCTTGAAACGGGAAATCCATTTTAGTGCCATTCTGGCGTTAATGAATTCATCTCCGTACGCAGTACAAATAACTCGAGCAACTTTTTGACCTTGATTTACACCTTCCCCGCCAACTATTTTGGGAAAAGCGTTTCATTTTCAGACGATTTTTTTTCCATTTAATTTAATTTAATATAGTAACTAAGAAATTGAGACTCCTTGAAGTACCTGAACGGCGTCTAACCCCTCTACCAGACGAATGAATTGATAATTGGACTCGTTTCAACCTCATAAGGGCATAAACAGAATTAAGATTGACGTATAAACACGTTTGTAGCTGGTTTTTGAACGTTATATTTTGGACGTTTTTATTCATCCGTCACTGAAAAAGACTATTTCGGTAAAATCATATATACACGTGTACACCAGGGAAGGTGCTAAAAGCAAAGAAAAAATGACGAACATGCCAATTCTTTTCTACTTGGCATTCCATCTTAAAAGGAGAGAGTCTATAATCTGAAATAAAATTTCATTGACGTTAGACAAGTTTCACAGGATGACCAGAGTCGATATCATCAGTATAACATTAAAAAAAAAAAAAAAGAACGAAACAAAAAAAACAAACTCATTTTCTCTTGTGGAGATGCAATATCAGAAATAGTCGTTTACAAAATTATATCAGATGAATTGATTCGTTAGTTTTCGTTTATTTTCCTTTGTAAGACTCTTTGTAATTTTCGTGACTCTTAATATTTCCTGTTGTTTCCTTTAGCCAGAATAAGCTGACAACTGATTTTCATAAGATAGCAAAAAAAAAAAAAAAAAATGTATAAAGTCAGAAATGTTTTACTCGACTGAATATTAAAACGTGCTAAAGGACTAAAGTCGATACGAAACTGAGAAACGGACTTCATCAATTACTGTCAGGAAGAAGTGTTTTATTTAATCAGGCTCGTCTCTGGATACGTAACAAAAGACTCCTGTATTTGTATTACTACTTTGATTTTTTTTTGTGCTCTTGGAAGGACGAAACTCGTGCAATATGATATTAAAAAGAAATTAAATTATTTTTCTTAAACGATTAAAAAAATTTAACAATAAAGAAACAATATTTTAGGATGTACAGAGTGTAATTACGTTTTAACAGAAAGTGTATACAGCGAGGCAATTCTGGGAGAATTGGAAATCCTACCGGGTTTCAGCATCCGCGGCCAGTTCGGGGACAATAAAATCAATGGGTGCGGAAGTTTAAATATCTGGGAAGTGTTTTGAGAGAGGACGGCAAGTGCCACACTGAGATCTATAGATGTATTGAGATGGAAAAGGACTCATTCCAGAAGCTAGGCAGAGGATTGCGAGACAGGAGGATCTCTTTGGTAACAAAAAAAAAAAAAAATCTCAAGGCGACGGAGAAGGATGCTGAGATTATCATGAACTTAGCGCGTGAGCAATAATGAGGTCTTGGAGAGGGTACAAAGAAGGAGGAGGCTTATACTTAACATCAAGAAGAGGTAGCTGAAGTTTCTGCGACAGGTAATGAGAAAGGAGGGATTGGAGAGTCTGATACTCACAGGTCGAAAATAGGGAAAGAGAGACAAGGGAAAGCAACGCATGACATACTTGGCAGAATTAAGCAAGTGGTCTGGAATGTGACAGAACGTGGTCTGGGGTAGTTTGCAGAAGGATTAAATTTATTCAGAGCTAGGATAGGGGAAAGTGGAGAGCCATGATATGACTGTACTGATTAGAGAAGAGTCTGCTTCACTAGGTGACATGTCTAGGGAAGAAGCTTTTTTTTAGTAGAACTTCCTTCTAACCGGTGCAAGACGAAGGGAATGTATATGAAACGTCACTGTGGAAATGGCACAGCATGTCTTAGCTGTGAAGGTCTGAACTGGTGGAACTAAGGAATTTAGCACATCTTAACACCTACCTTGAAAATACCGATAGAGTAACGAGATGTTAGAAAAGTTTCATCTATCGGAAATGGGTTGTAGGAAAATCCGAAGTACATGCAGCAGATTAGGCTGAAATTCGAACACTATCCGCCGGTTTCATTTTGCGCGCATCCACAAGAAAAGAGCTCATTTTCTGAATAAAATTCAATCAATATTTTCTTAAATTTCTTCTAATAACTCATTTTCTATTTACATTATTTACATTGTTCGGACTGTTGTCCTTATCTTTATTGCCATATTTACGACGTTTCGGTCGTTGTACGCTCTGGCTTTCGTCACGTGATTAATAAAAATGAGGTTAACAGTCCGAACAACGTAAATAATTACAATACTTCATCTAAGAAATATAGACAGAACTTATTTTCTATAATAAAGACAGCACAAGCCATCCGCTGTCTTATTTCAGTATTCGGTTCAAATAATGGTAATTTCTACGCTTCTATTTTTACACAAACATGCACAGAAAGTTTCTTTCTTGTATTTCGTTTCAGAAAGCGTTGTAGCTGTTGGCTGTAACTCGTAAACTGATATCAGCCCGTTGAGGTGTAATTTTATAAGCGTAATAAATGATTCAGACACAACATTTATTTATTGCTAGTCAAAATGTTTTTTTTTCTCGTTTTTTCTATCTTTTTCTCTTTTTATTTCATTTGCTGTCTGACAGTGATTCAATGTTTCATAATCGTGTAATTAAACACAGACCTTTTCTTGGGCAGACGGTATGATTAACGATGCCAAGATGTTGACTGGCAGATAAAAGAAGATGTGAGGTTCCAGCTATTCAAAAGTCGCCAATTATTAAAATATCTTTTTATCAGACTACACTAACATTTTCCAGGAAGTCAAATATACAAGAAATAATTAAAAAAGAAATAACAAAAGGGAAAAAAAAAGAAAGAATTTAATGCTAGTATGAATAGATAATTCATTTTCGAACCTATCTTACTTTTCTTGTTATTTTACTATAACATTATCTTCAACTAATTACTATAAATTAAATAGTAGAGTAGACTGGACTCTATAACTATGCATGGCAGTCAATCTAGGAGAAGGACTACTCTGAGTTCACAAAACTACACTAACCTTACCCGCATTGATTGACTGATTTCTTTTTTACGGTTAATCAACAATTTGAAGATTACTTAATGTAAGAAAATATTTTTAAATTATAAGAACTTTTTGGCGATAAAAATGATTTACTCCTTCGATCCCCATTGTGACTGTCAATATAGACTACTCCTCGGAAAATCTTTATGACTGGTTTTGTTGTCGCTTGACCACAAAATCTTCCATCCACCCATTTACTCTTCCGTATAATATAAGTAAATATATATATATATATATATATATATATATAAACATAAATAATTATATATGAACAAATAATGAATTTTAAAAATCCAGTACCAACAATAATATTATTTACTTTAGTTTATTGGTCATTGAATTACATCGCTTAGTATACGCTATAGTTTACCCTATAGTATACCCTATAGTTTACCCTATAGTATACTCTATAGTTTACCCTATAGTTTACCCTATAGTATACCCTATAGTTTACTTTGACTATACAGTTAACTTGAAGAATAATTTTGAGCATTTTAAACTTTGAAAACCTAACTTCAAAATATAATTCTTATATATGCTTTGATGAGGCCCATTTCCTTTTGTCTTTATTCATACGTATATATATATATATATATATATATATATATATATATATATATATATATATATATATATATATATATAAAGGGGTGTTCCAATAACTTCCAAATAACGATTTTAAATGTGAATTAAGTTTAAAATCGTTCCAAGTTATTGAACACCTTTTATATATATATATATATATATATATATATATATATGTGTGTGTGTGTGTGTGTGTGTATGTCTGTATTTACACACACACACATACATATATATATATATATATATATATATATATATATATATATATATATATATATAGATAGATAGATAGATAGAGAGAGAGAGAGAGAGAGAGAGAGATTTGCTTATATGCGACATTCTATAAAGGAATAAACAGTGCATACGAACCGAATATGGCATAAACTTTACCCCGGCGTTTTTGAAGCCCTACATTTTGTGAACCAGTGCGTAAAAGCAGTCACTCCGAAGATGGTGGCAAATATGTGTTAGTCTAAGCATAAGGAGAGAACTGAATAATAAAGAGGAATAGAAAGAAAGAAAGAAAATAATAAGGAATAGAAAATAAGAAATAAGGGAAAAACATTTTTGGTGAATGAATAAAGAAAAAAGTTGCGTAAAGGAAACGAAAAAAAGAAAATGAAAAATAACAAATGAAACCGAGAATAAAAAAATAAAGAAATGTAACTTCGAAAGAAGGCGAAAAGAACAAATTAACTGATTACTGAAATGTGTGGCATCAGGCTACCATAGAGACGCACCTCAGAATAAAAGTTAAAATGAATGCTTGTCGTCCTTATCGCAGATATTTTTCATAGTTTTCAGAAACTGTAAAAACAGGAGTGAGGATTAAACACAATCTTGTTTAAAATGAATCATTAAACTTAAAAATGAATACGAAACAAATGAAAGAGAAAGAAAAACATTTGCCTCCTGAAAATGGAGTAAATATGGTAACAGGACTTGACACAAAAGTCGTTTCCATTCAAGACGCATGCGATTCCTATATTTAATATATGTGTGTCGCCATGGGAAAGATACCGGAGTGGTACCACGCTTCCTGTTGCAAATTCAAAGAGGATCTTGTGAAACTATGTTTGGAACACTCACGTAGAAGAGAAAATGTGATCTTATCTCGAAAAATTAGTTATTTTAAAACACTTAAATAATTTTAGATTATTAAACAAGAGAAATGAATTAATGGTTACATGTAGGCATAACAATAAATATCTGCTCAAATACGTTGACCCAGATAAATTTTTAATGCAAATTATCTTTTTTGTTTTCAAACATGTTTGGTTAAATAATTCAGATGTAGTATTTCTATTTATTTTAGTTTTAATCCCTTCGAGTCCTCGATTTAATTTTTTGGTGGCTGTAGAAAATTGATTAAGAAAAATACCAAAATTTTCTTTCAATTGATCTTTATTTTCCCAACTACTTTCAATCTCATCTGAGATAACATTCTTGGGGTTAAATTGACTTTGGATCTCTCTACCTAACTTCGTAAATTCAAAATGTTTTTCACTGTTCGTTTTACTGCGTTTTGCCATGTTCTAGGGTCAAATTCAAGAGCTTTTTCCTATGCAAGGGAGGTAACTTATGTATTTATTTATTTATTATTATTATTATTATTATTTTATATATATAAAATTTTGTTGCTACAAACATTTAAGAACTTTGTTGCTATACTCATAGCTGACTTTTATTTTTGGCTTTAATTCTCTTATATTTCCTAGGATTTTCTCTTATATTTCCTAGGATTTTCTCTTATAGCTTCTAGGATTTACGTTTCTATATATTATTATTTTGATGAAGTATTGATGTATTTTCAATTAATATCTATCAAAACTGTGAATGTGTAAACGAGTGTTCTTTTAAAAGCTCTGAGATTGAATTATGCTGATGCAAGTGAAACGTAAGCCTTCTCGTCAGCATCGTTGTTGTAACACCAACATACCTATTAGCATCAGCGATGCAATCCCCCAAAGGACATTTAAATTAATATACGATGTTGGTCTTTGGTAAGATGCAAGTTGACGAAGAAGAATAGTTTTGGACAACTAGGTTGGTTTAATTAAATTTAGTATAGTATATAATTAATTTTATTTGCTATTTAGATCAGTGGGGATATATTAGTGATTATGACTCATTTTAGAAGTTTTTCCTCCTGTTAATAGTTAGAATGCATTTCATTACAGTAAAGTAGTTTGATATGTTTAGAGTTATTTGATGATGTATTGTGTTCGTCTTTATTTATGTTTATATTCCTCGTCTAATTTATGAAACGATGTAATTAGAAAAGTCATTATTATACACATCCACAAACAGTTTAACCCCCTGAAGATTGTCTCAGATGAGATTGAAAGTACTTAAGAAAAAAAAATATTTGAAAGGAAATTTTGGTATTTTTCTTAATCAATTTTCTGTGGCCACCAAGAAATTAATTCGTGGACTCGAAAGAATTGAAACTAAAATAAATATACATAATACGTCTGCTTGAATGAAATATGCTGCCTAAATATACATAAATATTATATATATATATATATATATATATATATATATATATATATATATATGCTGGAGGCAGAAGAAGAGGATGGGTAAATAGCAGAACAGACCGGGTTCTATAGTCTTCGATGGCAACTGGTCTAGGAGAAGGACAACTCTGAATTCAAAACTTGCGGAGGGTCGTTTGGCACGTGGCACGTAGTGCACCGGGTCTCTGTAATCGGCTCTTTAAAAAGTGTGGATGTTTCTGCACAAAACCTTCACCACTATAATTAAATCTCATGTGCTGGTATCGGGCTGTCGGTTTCCTAGAACTGATCTGCTTGACCCTCATACGTCGAATTCGATAGGAGTGTCGAGTATATATATATATATATATATATATATATATATATATATATATATAGGTTTAATACAAATAAACTTTGTCATTTCGCTGATTGATGTTATGTTCAGTCCTTCGGCTCTGGAACTTGATAGACGTCATGTACACTTGTTAGGAGGTATTATCAATGGACTTCGGATTTTCTCATTTCGTTATTTTTATATTCAGTTAAAATTAATTTATGTGCCAGTTATTGGTGGTATATTGACTTTTCCTCTCTCTCTCTCTGTGTGTGTGTGTGTGTGTGTGTGTGTGTGTGTGTGTGTGTATTGTGCAGGTGTGTGTGTGGGGGCGTATATTTAAAAAAATGTCGTGGTTATTTTCCTTTTCATCATTTTCTTGTCTCCTTATATTCTCTCCCCATTTCTTTTACTTCTCTTCACCCTCGTTCGGCTCTGAATATCAAAGATAGCGTAACACTGTAAGTTTTACGAACACATGACTTTTGAGTGGACACTGGAGGTCAATCCCAGGCTGTTCTGCTTCATCGCAATATTCAAGCCATGTGTGTTGTATTTATGTCAGTGGTGCATCATGGATAGTAAGATCTAGTGTATTATCCTGAAGGTTAATGACGGAGGTTGGTAACGGTGACGTTTCAAATTGTTCTATAGTTTACTGAGTAGATACAATTGTGGATACGAATAGTCTTATTTGTAACTATTTTATAATGTTTGTTAACATTTTACTTATTATTTAATGTTGATTACTTATTTGTTGTTAATTATTATTACTGTTACATGCACTTGTGCTTTTGTGTTTATTCGTACTTTCATAATGTGTTTGATTTTTATTTAATTTGTTTATTTAGATTTTTTTGTTGACTTTATTTATAATTTCCGAGTATTTGTTATATTATATGTTTAGTTAATGATACGTATTTTTCAATTCGCCATTTAAAACAGGCCTTAAATTCGCATTGAGGTATGAAGCATGACAGTCACAATGCAATGTTGATTTCTATGTCCACACTGTTTATATCTATAAACACTCCGATACTACACTATATACACACACACACACACACACACACACACACACACACACACACACACACACACACACACACATATATATATATATATATATATATATTGGACTGCCGTTAAATGAGTGTTTGTTGACCTCAACGAACAGATGATCTTGGGTAACTGAAAGGAAACATGTCTCAAAAAAGAGACATGTCAATTAACGAATAGCATTATAAAACTCATTGAAGAAAGAAATTCAACATAAATAAAATAGGTTAGTTGTTTTCAGTCAGTAATGTCTAAAATTTGGAACATTTATAATCAAAATGGTGAGGTTATGAAAGAAAAATTGCTTCAGGATAGAAAACTAAATCCAATGTATTTTAAAAATAGAACATGCAGGCAACAAATGAAACACAAATAGATTTGATGTTTGTGCTCGAATTGTACAAAACCGGCTACATAAAACGGAATTGATTTGTTTTATTTTACTGCTTATTAACACTTTGGGTTCGGCAGCAGACATGAAGTCTTTACAAGAATTTCCATTCTTCGTAGAGTGTATAATTCATTCTATAAGACAGTTTCGCATTACAGATAATTCTTGCTGTATAGATCAGAGATCGTAATAAAACATAACGTAATATTAGTTATAAGATGTTTCTGAAAATAATGACTAATCTTATTATAAATTATGACTATGTCGATATAAAATATGTACTAAATATATCCATAATCTCTCGTTAACGACTTATAATAGATTCCATGCGCTTAAATTTCACTAATCTTTAGCCAAGGTTGAAAAAGTTGTTCAGAAGAAGTTATTCCATTGCTTCATGATATTAATGGATTTGTGTGTTTTTACGGTTTATAAATACTTTATGGGTAATTTCATACCGAACCATATTTTGGATTGTAAGAATAAAACGTTTTTGCTAGTGAATATTGCCTCAAAATTTTCGAGAGAGAAACAACGATTTTTCCAAATGCATGTCCACCTGTTTGACTCACAGCGGGGGGTCGAAACCATACCCTTCCTAGATGCATTTGTTCGTAGGTCGATGTAAAGAACCAGACTGGAATTCGAAGTCGGTTCTTCAATTTCTAAATTCGGGGCCCTATTAATTACACCACCCGCACACTCGCATCCAAATAACAACCAACGCTAACACTTACATAGAAAAAAAAATCTTTAGACGAGTTCCAGGAAAGCAATAATGGAGTGTTGACGAAAGTGTTATTCACTGAGAAATGGTGAAATTTATTGGCCAAGCAGATAATATTGAGAAGTTTTGGTCTGCTGCTCTTCACATTGAAACAACGATTACTGCTTGATAAAACAATGTGGCGTTACCTAACAGGTAAAGGAACAGGTGAGTTGACAATCTCAGTAGTCGATATAAAGGTACACATCGAAATTCTAGGCAATTTCCTCATTCCATCAACAGAAAATAGTTTAGAGGAATTTGAAGTCATTTTTGTCAAGGTAATAAAGCCTCTAACGACAAAGGTTTTAAAGTTTTTCGTCGGGAAATGCATATCAACTCAATGACATGGACAGCTAGCAATTTGGATTTCATTTTTATTATACATTTAAATTAAAAAAGAAATATCTACAACGTATTTTCTCTTGCAATGTGAACAGATATACCAGAAATTTAAAACCATCTTGATATAGGATATGGTTTTTCCTTCGAGAAGTTCATAAAGTCGAAGAATTTAGCTGGCTATAAAATCCGAACAGTCGCAACAGAATAATAATTTTGATGTTTCTGGCTGATGAGTTCATACCATTTCGTAAATATTGGGCGATACTATCATTAATTTTAATTATGCCACTAATTAAAATAATTGCATTTAATTTGTTTGGGGTATATTTCATGAAACCCAAATCTTCAACTATTAAAGAAAAATTGTTATGTTTGTCTGTGATTGGCTTACTTGATTGTGTTGTTTGCTTTGAAGGGAAAAATATGGTTGAATGTCTAAGAGTCTATCATTTTTGCTAGGGGTTGTATATAAGGGAGAGAAAGAAAGAAAAATGGAAAAAAATATATATTAAAGTGGATATATGTAAATTTAAGAAGTAAGGCTAGCGAATGGTGTCAATCTATTTCAGGCTGAACCCAATCTTCTGTCTTTTATCGGTAGCAAGATCAGATATTTCCGGTATATTGCATCACACACACACACACACACACAAATATATATATATATATATATATAAATAAATAAATATATATATATATATATATATCATTATGTCTATTTCATTTGTATTTTGTTTATCGATTCAGTTTCTATTCAGATTTTTGCCCAAAAGTATTTATATACGTGTATATATGTAGATTCATGCACACACACACATATGTGTGTGTGCATGTATAAGTTCATGCATATATATGTGTGAGTATATTTAGTTTCATGCATATATATATAGAGAGAGAGAGAGAAAGAGAGAGAGAGAGTGAGAGAAAGAGAGAGAGAGAGTGAGAGAAAGAGAGAGAGAGAGTGAGAGAAAGAGAGAGAGAGTGATAGAAAGAGAGAGTGAGAGAGAGAAAGAGGTTCATGCATAAGAATACATTTATATCTCATTATTCTATAATAATCGATTACATTTATGCTGTCTAAAAAGAAAAGGAAAACATAAGGATCTATTGGAAAAAAACTCCTAAACTTCTTTAAAATTCGTATAAAATAGCGAATGTCATCCTTGTAATTTATGGAACATTTCCAAAGAGTGAATCAGTTTGTTTTTTTATTTGGATAATGGCAACGGTCAATCAATCAATGAAATTTATTTACAAATAACGGAATGAAAAGATAGATATTAAAAATAGTCTTTATATCAAAGAGTAGCAGAGGGTGCTGAAAATTATCACTTCATCTAAGAAAATATTATAATAATAAATTCTGGCGTTTGATAATTTGTTCCCTTTTTTGGGAAATGGATCGAACAGAGAATTTTTCAGCACCTGCTGGTGAATATCAAATATTCATATTTTTATTAAAAAAAAAAGTGCAGTAACTTATTATTTCATTTTTGAAATACAAGTTAACCATTTTTATCAATAGGCAAATCTGATCAAAATTCCCCGCCGTCAGTTTTTTTCAATCATTTCACTGCCAAGCAAGGCATTAAAACCACTAAGACGCAAAGGGTGAGAGAATATGACAAGAAGAAAAAACACTATTAAAGAGGGAGAATATTAAGAGAATAAGAAATTAGAAGGTAGAAGATAACGATTGACATGGCATTTACATTTTTGAAGAACAAAGTAGAGTGAGAAGCAAGAAACCAGAAGCCAGAAAAGTATTCCAAGAGCTAGAAATACGAGAACATAAGCTGTTAGCATGAAAACAACGGTTACATGTAGCCATTCCAACTTTAAAATGACGAAACTTTGCCGCCAATTTAGCACTGCGCTTAAATTTAAAAAGTCGGGGTACCACAGAGGAAAGTTTATCAGAACGATTAACATGAAAGTATTTGTAGAAATTGTTGGCTACATTACCGCGGTTGGAAAGTTACTGAAACTGTGACGCCAGGTCAGTACCAATAATATTGCCGATTCTTCTTTGGATTTTATCAAGAATCTCTAAATATATAGCAAGAGTACCAGACTAGATGCGGCAGTAATGTTCAAAGCAATGGTGGTTCATAGACTTATAAAGATAAGATAGATTTTGGCGAAAAAAAATTTCTAGTACGACACAGGGAACAGACTTTCCCAGCAGCCGGTCTAACGGTTGATTCAATATAATCTTTTCCTTTCATGTCAGCGGAAAACGTTAGTCTGAAAAGACACAATGAGTCACTCTCTTGGAGGTTAGCATCAGCCATGCTGATAGAATGTAAAAAGGCTTCTCTCAGATGATTAAAAGAGAACAGTTTCGTTTTGGAGGCGTTAAAATTAGCAAGCCATTATTTGCCCCAGTTAACAGAATGTATTTTTTGATATCAGATGCCAGTTTGACCTTATCGAGCCTCTCAGATTTACTAATAAGACTGTAATTATCGTTGGTGTCATCAGCATAGATACCGAATTGATTTTTTGAAAATACTATTTTCTATATCATAAAAGTACCATTTTACATATATTACAATAAATCTCTCTCTCTCTCTCTCTCTATATATATATATATATATATATATATATATACTAGCAGCATGGCCCGGCGTTGCCCGTGCTTGATTCAAAAATCGTACTACTCATACAGCAATCGTTATCACTTGACTTAAAATATTTTTGTCCTTCCTTGCCTTTAAATGAGTGCCCTTTGCCGTGCTGATGTTGGTACATGCCTTACTTCTTGCCTATCTCACACTGCGAATTTTTCTAAGCTCTATACTAAACATTAAATTTGTTACTAAAAAAGAACTAAACAAAATGAACACAAAAGGATCAGCTTTAAAAATGGACTCGTAAATGGAAAAACCGAATGAAAAAAGAATGTTAACAACAAATACTTTTTAACATCCAACCCAGTTCTGCGGAATCAGAATCATCGTTGAGTTTAAGCAAGCGAATGAGCCAATTGGAGTAAAGTGCCATGCAGATTGAAATTTTTCCCACTTGTGACGAATGCAGCTATCGATATTTTTTGCATGCTAGCATGCTAGTTAACATTCGTGTCTGTCAGCTGTTGGCTCTCACGTTGGCCAATAGAACCTTCCTGTCTATTCGTGGCAGCCAGCTATAGGCTCTCACTCTGGCGAGTAGAAAATGGCCGCAAACTACATAAAAACTGCCGTAGAAGCATGAAAAACTCGATTTTTTTCCGCTATCGATGGGAGTTGGGAAATGTAAAGTCGGTCTTGGGCTTCCCGCTAACTTGGAGCATGTACTTGTAAATTTTGGTGCAAATCCGTCGAAAATTGCGGCCGTGCATTCGTTACACACACACACACACACACACACACACACACATCCTGCCTTATATATATATATATATATATATATATATATATATATATATATATATATATATATATAAAAAAGTTGTAGCCTCTGTCTATCTGTTTGTTATCGAACTTATCCTAGGATTTTGAAGATAGACCTACATAGCCATATATATTCTGAAACTACATTACCCAGGGTACTTTTGATAAGCATATTTTATTTTGATCAAAGTGGGTTTTCGATGGGGGATCACAACCTCCCCAGACACACACACACTGAAAGTCTTTCCCTTTGATTTAAATTAAATTTAAATTTGAACGAGGGCATGACTCCCAGGGTACTTTGATAAATATGTTTCATTTTGATCAAAGTAGGTCCAATGTGAGCAAAAAAAAAAAAAAAAAAAAACTACTGAAAATTTGTTTCCCTTCGATTTAAATTAAATTTAAATTTGAACAAAGTAATGACTTCTATCCAAAATATAGAAGGAAAAAGTCGGAAGATGGAGGTCATATCGGAAAGATCATTGACTAATACTGAAATGCATCATTTTTCGCCACAAATTATAACAATGACTTAAAATCAATCATCATTTTCTTACAAAAAAAGTGACATGCAGCAAGACGCGGGTAATTCGGTTAGTATATAATATATATAATATATAGTATACTGTTGAAGCTTAAATAAGCATGGAATAATACAACACAAAATGTACGTTAACAAAATGTATTGAAACAAAGAATAGGTACACAATATTTACAGATAGTTTGGTATATTCTTGGGAAGACTGTTCCTGCATAATGGGTTGACTAAATCGCAGTCGGGCAGAGTCTCTGGATTCAATATCTTAATCTCTACTATCTTCCCCGTCTTCCGGTACCAACCCATATTTATATGGTCGGTAGTCCGCTTATGTAAATTAGGTGTATCATACACAACATATACACATCTTAATTACTGCAGCAAATTGTATATTCATGCATTCATTCATTCATTTCTATCTATCTATCTATCTGTAATATATAATACTCTTAATATAAATACTATTTTACGTATATTACAATAAATACCAAATATCATCGTATAACGTGCAATGTTTATCTATCAACGAATTTTTCCTTTTAGATTTATTTTTTTTAGGTACAGACTAATGCTTTGTATTACCAGATCAACCAGCTCAAAAGGCGACAACGTTTTACGTTTATTTATGTTACATTAATATAGTTCTCTAAAATATCTTCAAAATTGCTATAAACATGTTGTTTCCATTTATTTATACATGCCATTTCTAGCTTCACCTATTCGATCACAAAAATAACAACGCCTAAAACAGTAAGGAGGATTTGTCAAAAGAATGGGAAGTCGGCAGTAGTGTCTACCGACTTCTTAGGAAGCTGATATTAAGCATACAAAGGAAGAGATAAAAAATTATATAAAAACAAAATATCTATTTACTTAGTCGACGAGAAAGAGAGACAGAAGCTGGCTGGAATAGACACGAAAAAAAGGTAGTAATAAACAGATTGATATAGACAAACATGAAGAAACTAAAGTAGATAGATAGATAGATAGATAGATTTAAACACATTCGATAAAGAGACTAGAAGAGACTGGAAAAAGGTAGATTTAAGATAACCCGTCCAGATAGGTAGAAATGCGAAGTAAATAAGTTTGGTCAAATTGAATTGATAGATATATTAGAAAAGAGTGAAAGACGTAGATATATTTGAGAAGAAAGATATATGGCTGTAAACAGACTGAAGTAGAATAGATACATAGGTTTGAAAAGACGGAAACAGATAAATATTTTTGTTTAGATTTAGATAGATAGATAGGGATTGGAAGCATGATATATAAGTGAGAAAACCGATTTAGATAATTTGAATAAGTTGTAGCAGATATATTGATATGAATAAATTGCAATCGATAAATAGATTTGAAAAAATGGAAGCGGCATAAGTAATTGAAAAGACCAGTATAGATAGATTTGAAAAGAATGAAACAGATAGATTTGACCAAATTGGAATAGATTGAACAATAATAGTAGCGGTATATATATTTGAGATGGCTGTAGATAGGTATATTTTTTAAGAAGCTTAACTGGATAGCTGGTTGGAGTAATGGATAGCATTTGGAGTGAGTAATCTTGAGAGCCGAGTTCAAATTTCACTCGAATCGATTACATTCACTTACGTGTTAATAAAGGTATGAATCCTCTTCTAATTTATGGATAAATAGCAGGTCAGACCGGGTTGTATGGAGGCTGGAAGAGATAACTATATTTAAGAAGGTCAGTGTTGATAGATAGATTTGGAGAAACTGAAATGGATAAATTTAAAGAGACTAGAAGAGGAAGATTATATTGGAGAAGACCGATGTAAATAGATAGATTTGAAAAGACAAGTATATATATAGAATTGGATAAATCGGAATAGAAAAATAGATTTGAATTGATACGAACAGATGGAAATGAACAGATTAATGCGCCTTATCTTAGAGTAATGGTTAACAAACTAGTCTAACAGCTCATTACTACTTTATTCGACCTTCACTGGCTACATCCAAACTTATTTCTTTGTGCCCGAATAATCCAATTAAATATGTAGAATATAATGGACACGCATATATTAGCAGTCTAGGATATATAGATAGGCTTAAACAAACAGAAATGAAGAGAAAGACAGACAGCAAGAAAAAAAAAGAATGAAAAAGAAAGCGAGAAAGAAAGAAAAACTAAAAAGAAAGAGAGAAAGAAAAAAGGAAAAGAAAGAGAGAATGAAAAAAGGAAAAGAAAGAAAGAGAAAAAGAAAGAAGAAAGAAAGAGAAAAAGAAAGAAACAGAAAGAAAGACAAATAAAAAGAGAGAATGAAAAACGAAAAAGAAAGAAAGAAAGAAAAACGATAGAAAATAAATAGTAAGAAAGAAAAATAAAACAGAAAAATAAAAAAGAGACATAAGGAAAAAAGAAAGAAAAAAGAAAGAAAAGAAAGAAATATATGTGCGATTTGCAGCGTTGAGGTAGATGTGTACATCATACCTGTGTATATACTTAAGATAATGGCCGTTTACTCGTTTCCAAGCACATCCGTCTGCCAGGGCGACGAGCCAATCACGTTTGCAGACGCCTACTCAGGTACATTTGTGTTTGTTCAACAGCTACAGAGTCCACTTATGGTTTATACTGCAATTATGCTGAGCTGACCTTAGTTACAGTTTCTGGGAGAGAGTACATAATCTTGGCCAGAACACTCAAACTCTCGGTCATGATGACTTGAGATTTCGTGCTAGTACAACTAATTAATTCACAAACTGGGGGTCAAATTGTGGCTTGATTGTCAGGCATTTTCCAAAGGTGAAGCACACTGGGATCGCCTTCCCAGGCCCGGTAACATGAAGAAGATACTGCCTTTACAAGTTGAGTATCGTGAGCTTCGAACACTGGAATCATAATAGAAATAAATAAATAAATAAATAAAGAAATAAAGAAAGAAAGAAAGAAAGAAAGACAGACAGACAGAAATGAATAAATATGCGATTTGCTGCAGTGGCTGAGACAGACGTGTATTTTTAATATAATGGAATATGCATACACCTGTGTTCCCCCTCACTGGAATATGATTGGCTGGCGTCCGTCGTAAATACCGACGGATGTGTTGGAGAGTCAAGAGCCTTAGTCAGAGAGCTAAGTCTATAACAACGCCCATTAGACTACGCCATTGACCTACACTTACTTGCGACTACGACGCGTACCAGTCGATTACTGCTACCATATTCTACTTGGTATTAGTAGCCAAAACCACTTAGCTACTTCGTTCAAATATATCCCTTTCCGGGACATATCAATTTTACATCTGTGCAACGGGTTGTAGTTGGAATCTAGGCATCATGCGACGAATTTTAATAATTGATTTCAAGACAAGTAGACCTTATCCTAATTTGAATGTCAGCACAACGTAATATTTCTACGTTAATTTCCTTTCCTTTGTCGAATTAGATATAGCTTCACAATGATCTCTGTACAAATACTGGAACAGATAGATAGATAGATAGATAGATAGATAGATAGATAGATAGATTCGAAATGGTTATAAGGATATTCTGGGACAGACAGCACGCATATATACGCACATACATATATGTATATTATACGCGGGGGTTCTAAAAAGTCTTCAGCCTGACCCACTTCCCAAGATCAGCATTTTAATGGTCAAACACCAGAATGCAGATTTGGATAAAGACCAATATACTTCTCAATAGTATATATTAGGTACGCATTCTAAGTTTAATGACTTCTACTTTATTCTGTTAACCCACGACGTCAGAGGTTCATGTTGTCAGTATGCCAATGGAGGCTGAACCTTTTTGCCAATATTCCATATTGTTTTTCTCTGTTACTGCTAAAATATCATCTGAGATAAAAATGATAGAGTTGTGCTACTGAATTTCTCTATGCTGAAGAAATATATTACATAGATATTTACTGCCATTTACAGAAACCAAAAAGTGGATGTGATCACAGTTAGACTGTTGGTAATGCATTCTCAGAAATGATTTGGGCCTCGAAAATACGTAACCAATGTTTGTGACTACGTAAAAAATAGATTTGTTGCTTAAAAAAGCAAAAAACAACAACAAAACCTTGCATTGTTCAAGAGCATTATTTCTCTTCTTGTGGATATTTTAGTTCCTACGGAAAAAGATAGAAAAGATTACCTTTAGGTCACTAATCATATATATATATATATATATATATATATATATATATATATATATATATATATATATATATATAATTATTACTCTAAACGAAACGCTACATTTAGTGAATACACGAGTTTAAGTAGACATTAAAGTTTTATTTTAATTGTGTAATTGTCATATATCGGCCTGGAGTTTAGTGACCTTTTTAATAAAATATAAATGTGTACTCTTCAGCTGGATTCGTATAGAGGAGCGTCCTTTTTAGACAGTTTAGTGACGAAGGAGGTTAAATTACCCACTTGAAAGAAAATACATCTCTCTTTTAAAGATTTTACAGTTGAAATAGCTAGATGTAACCGTAGGTTCTATGTTAAAAGTTTCTTCTATCACACTTCTCGCTTGTGGAACTATCTTCTGGCTTCTTGATTACCACTCAAATTTGATTTTCAAAAATGTAAATGCAATGTCAATCGTTATCTTCTGTTTTCTTAAACCTTCTTCTTTTATTGTCCTCTCTCCTTAATAATATTTTTTCCTCATATTCTCTAACACTTAGTTACCCCTTGCATCCTAGTGGCTTTATTGCATTTTTTCGAGTAAAAATGATTAAAAAACATATCAATTAACATTGTATTTTCGGAGGAAATAATGTCTTTTTAAACCGAGTTCATTCATTACTATTAGTAGATCTTCATGTCTCAGTAGAACTTTGTATTCTTTTAAACAACATAATTGCGTCTACCGGCCTAGGTTATAGATAATTTTTCATAAGGAGTATGTGGCATCATACGTTATACACACACACGCGCGCAATCACACAGAAACACACACATACACATATATAGTTTTACGGTATGCTGTATTTATGTGTAAAGAGGATAGAGCTTATGTAATTATAATATAAAGTTAACACCAGTTAGTTGATTTACCGAAATTTAATTTTCTTGGTATCGTAAGAAAAAATATGATACATTATTCTGCTTTCACAGTTGAATACATGGTACATGGTACTCAGTTTTTATGCGTATACAAGCTTCTGTTGACATAATTACTAGAGGTGGTGATATATGTGTTATATGTTGTAGATACTTTTAAGTTATATTTTGGAATACAGCTTGTTTTTAGAAATTGTAGGCTATTATATGAATTTATGTAATGAAAGAATTCATGTTGGTTGGTTGATTTTGTTTAGCGGCATGTCAACCCATAGGGGTTATTTAATGCCGAAATCTAAATAATTTGAACATAATTTTATGGCTTCAACTAAATTTATTTTGAATGCAATACTATTCTTTCAACTACAGATAAATATATATTTCTGATCATGTATTATAAGTACTACTGGTATTTGTACTATTAAAATGTATTTTTATACTTTCATAGTGTCTCTGTTTAGGAGGCTAATTATTTGCCCATAGATGGACCCTAACAAGTGATAAAACCCTGGGTCAGGGTGGACACTGGAAGCGCAGCAATTAAGTGGTGCTTACGCGCTCTGCAAAACCGCCAATTTCCGGATCAATGGTTTTGCAGCTGGATATAGTTTATCATCATACCTAGGACTGAAGTTAGCACCAAGCGGTGACGGTCTTTTTCACGCACGAACATAATCTTCAGGTCCTATACTGAAGATTGCGTTCAACCATTTGAAACAAACTGTCGCCACTCGGTGTTAACCTCACTATATATATATATATATATATATATATATATATATATATATATATATATATATAAGTAAACATTGAAGTCAACACTCAGAAACGACAGATTATTTCATGCTAGATTCAATCATCAATCCTGATGATTGCGTCTCGCATGAAACAGTCTGACGCCTATGAGTGTTGATTTCAATGTTCAATTTTATATTTACATACGCTTTATCGCTGATATTTAGCACTTTATCCCACATATATAGCACACCGTAAAACTATATTTCTTCATTCATATATATATATATATATATATATATATATTACAATTTTTTCATATAGACAAAAACAATTTACTCACTACACAAGATGTAACTTCGTTTCAGTGCATTTAATTGCACTTCGACTGGTGAGAACCAAAATGGTTATGAATAATTCGGTTTGTACGCAAGCCGCTTGCTTGCAAAGAGAATTCTTGAAGTCAAGTCAAATATATATATATATATATATATATATATATATATATATATATTGGAGTCAACACTCAGTTTCATACTAGACGCAATCATAACCTCTGAGTGTTGACTTCAATGTTCCCTTTTGTATTTACATGCGCTCTATCCCTGATATTACGCACTTTATTTCATCAATAGAGCACTGCTTAAGACTATATTTCTTAATATATATATATATATATATATATATATATATATATATAATTCACCAGTGTATGTTTCGGAGTCTTGTGATAATAATGGTGCAAAATTTAACAAAAATACCCGAAAAAAATAGAATAGGATTGTCAAACAAACCATTCTGCTGTTGACATCGCTATTACGATAAATAATTTTTCGGTAATTTTGTATTGTTTTAAAAACTATAGAATTTTAATAAAACTCAACCCTATGGAATTAGACTTATACATTGTTTTTCTCAAGAAATGACAACAAAAAGAACTTGTGACGTGTGAATCGCCACCCTCACCATCGGCTACGATGTCATCCCCTAAGTTAACTCTGCACCTGGCTTCTGTAAAGAACACTAATTGCAAAGTCTATTTTGGTTTCATCTGAAGTGAGCAGCATGCTACAATTCGTTTACTTACAAATTCGCAAACTTCTTTTTTAGTTGTTACAGAAAAAAAAAAAACAGTCGTTTGCTACTCAGAGTAGATATTAAGTGCGTCCTAGGTATTACGATAAATTACATCCGGCAGCAAGCCCTCTGATCTGGAGGTTTTGAAGACCGTTGAGCTACCTCTTAATTGCTGTTGTTCTCAGGTTCACCCCGATCCGGTGTGGTAGCACCTGTTAGGGTTCCAGTTATTATCAAATACTTAAGCCCCAAACTGTGGTCAAACACTACGAAAGTATAAACAAATTTATAGTAAAAATACCAGTAATACATTTTAATAGTAAAAGAAGTACACACAATATACTTCTGTAAGAAATATATTTTCGTCATTTTTGTAAAGAAAAAAAAAAAAAAATAAATAAAAAATAACAGCCATACATTTTCAAAAATTACTAATTCTCCCACGAAAATTAAATTTCGACATTAAATTACCTTTGAGGAGTTGATATGTCGCTAAATAAACAAACAAACAAACAAGATATTAAGTTGGGAAACTGAGTTGTGACATTGATTGATCTATTCATTCGTTCTTTTCGGTTTATCAACACTTTTCAGGTTATTTAAAGCCTGAAAATATTTTAAGATTCTAAGAGTTTTTTTTCGAGATAATAATAATTTAGTGATACACATATTATTAATTAACCCATAGCTGGAGGAGAAGAGATATTTGCGCGTAAATGAATATAACGAGCCCAGCAGGAATTGGGACTCGGCACTCCGATTAACAATTCTGAGCAATTATTTGTTACATCATCCGCACATCTAAGCTTATAGCCCCTGGTATTTCCAAGGGGTCAGTTATCTATGTACTGACAATGCTTGACGTTGATTAACTTCGCTGATCGTATGGGAACCAGTGTTTCAACGCTATATGACCGTAAGCCTATGAGTCGTTAGGTACATATAAATAGTGATTGATGACTCGCAATTCAAATAAAAATAGAAATAAACAACAGTAATTTTTTTCGAAAATATACATCTGATAAAAATAGGAATAAAAAATGATTTGGAAACGGAGGAGAGAAATGAAGTCAAACGGAAAGGAACAATGATAAGAAAGAAAAAAATGGGGTATATATATATATATATATGAAGAGAAAAGTGAAGATATAGTGAAATATAGAAAATTAAAAATGACGAGAGAGAAAAAAGAAAGATATAAGAAGACTAGTGATTGCTTAAGAAAGGACGAAAATGTTGGAGTCGGCTTGGGGAAAATATAAAAATCCTGAACATTTACAATAAACGAATCGTCTGGATGCAGACAAAAAATGAACTGAGTAAAAAGACACAAAAAGAAAATGGTGTGAAGCAAGGAGACTGCAGGAAATCCTAGACATTGTATTATTACAATGATTAACCAGAAAGGATATATTTTTGTTAGCAAGAGAAATATCCCAGGATACGACCTACGAGTTCGGAATGTGAGAATCAAGCAAGTACAGACATTTAACTATCGGCAAATTATTAACATTGTAAGCAAAAAGAAGACTAACCAGAAAGGATATATTTTTGTTAGCAAGAAAACAGCTCAAGATACGATCTATAAATTGGTAATGTTAGAATCAAGCAAGTACAGACATTTAACCATCGGCAAATTATTAACATTGTAAACAAAGAGAAGACTAAACAGAAAGGATATATTTTTGTTAGCAAGAAAACAGCCCAAGATACGATCTATAAATTGGTAATGTTAGAATCAAGCAAGTACAGACATTTAACCATCGGCAAATTATTAACATTGTAAACAAAGAGAAGACTAAACAGAAAGGATATATTTTTGTCAGCAAGAAAACAGCCCAAGATACGATCTATAAATTGGTAATGGTAGAATCAAGCAGGTACAGAAATTTAAATATCGGCAAATTATTAACATTGTAAACAAAGTGAAGACTAACCAGAAAGGATATATTTTTGTTAGCAAGAGAAATATCCCAGGATACGACCTACGAGTTCGGAATGTTAGAATCAAGCAAGTACAGACATTTAACTATCGGCAAATTATTACTGGAACATAAATCTGAAAGCGCGTTTTAATAGTGAAATATGCCTCTTGTAGGCTAAACAAAATATTAAGGGATTAAATTTTCATCAGAAAGTAATAAAGACCTGCTATGCAATATCAATCTTCCCTTATACGGCAGAGAATGTCTGGATAGTTTCCTCACAGACGAAGAGACAGCAAAAATGTGGTTCAATAGAATGATGCTGAAAAAAAAAAAAACATGGGCGGAACATGCGAGGAAATTTTAAGGAAAATATAAACGAAAATAGAATTTATTAAAACAACTGAAATTTCTGGGTCGATGGCTCGGATAATTCAACACTTACAGGACATATTCAAGTTAAGAGTAGCAA